>CM046446.1:46594579-46857079 GCA_025506515.1 Flaveria trinervia
TCATATGGAGTCTTCATCAACCTCTGATTTACTAGAACTCTATCTGCACATAGCAAGCTGTGTTGACAGGTTCAGCCCAAAAGGTCAGCGGCAAACCAGAGTCAGCCAGCCAACATGGACCTTGCAGCTTCAATGAGGGTCTGTTCTTTCTCTCCACTACTCCATTTTGTTCTGGAGACCTTGGGATGCTAAACTGCCTTTTGATTCCCTTTGAGAGATAGAATTCATCAGTGTATGATTCCTGAATTCAGTTCCATTATCACTCTGATACACTTGACTGGAAGGGAATACTGTTTCTCGATATACAACACAAAGTTAATAACTTTCTGAGCAACCTCATCTTTGAATGTAGAAAGAAAGTCTATACAAATCTGGAGTAATCATCCACAATTACCAGACAGTATTCTTCTTGCCATGCTCATCACTCTCACAGGACCAAATAGATCCATATGTAGTAATTGCAACCAGGCAGTGGACTTAGGCTCTTAATAGGAGGGAATGAGACTTTGTGCTGTTTTCCTTTTAAACAAGCAGTGCAGGTTTCATCACAGTGGAACTCCTTTATTGGTAAGCCTCTGACTAAACTATTGTGGATAAGCTGATTCATGTTTTTGAAATTAACATGACCCAGCCTTCTGTGCCACAGTTTAGATTCTTGAGAAGAGGCTTTGGAAAATAGGCAAGGATTGCCTTTGAGATCTATTTTCTTGGAAAGATCTAAGGCATACACTCTCCTGTCCTGTTGGCTCTCAGGAGAGTGTGTTCATCATCAACACCTTGTCAATCAAATGTAAAACTTTGGATGACAGAATCCTACAGTTCTGACTGGTGAAAAGAGCAACATGGCCTTTACACACATTTGACTGACACTCAAGAGATTGTACTTGAGATTTTCCACATGATTAACATCATCAAATTTGATTTCTCCATTGGTGACAAAACCATTACCAATGATGTAACCCCTAGCATCATTGCCAAAAGAAACAAATCCTTTCTTTCCTTGAGAGTAGTCATGAAGAAGAGAGTTGTTCCCAGTCATGTGCATAGATCCCCCACTGTCTACATACCAGATGCTACTTTGGCAAGTTGGAGAACCCTGCAAAAATAAACAATCAGTAGTTTTGGAGACCCAAACCTTTTGGTTTTGGGCCTGGTCTCATCAATAGATGGTAAACTACAGGTTTATTTGAAACAACAGCCTGAGAGGAAGAAGATGGTGAAGAAGAGGAATCCTTTGGCTGGATCTCCTTTTCTGTGGTTTCAACATAGGAGCATCTAGTGGTTAACTCTACCCAACAGATGTTGAACCATCATAACCAGCTGTGTTGATTTTGTGATAAAGCTTTCAGCTCATCAGACACATTGCCAGTGGAGTTTGATAAGTTCCTATGTTGCAACTTCTTCTTCTGAGCACTCTCAGCTGGTCACCTGTTTAACCCTTCCTTTTGATTTCTTTGAGGACTTAAGGGTTACAGGATTTGATGTTGCTGATACAAATGTGGTCTCAAACTCAGTTTTCATTTTACCATTTTCTCTTTAATTTCTTCTTTTTGTTTGAGTTTGGAACCTCTTTTGTACCAGCAATCATCTGTAAGATGATTGACAAACCACATACTTCACATGGTTTCTTCTTCATCTTAGGTTGATCATCAACTAAAGAGGGTGAAGCAACTGGAGACTTGCTCTTCAATGCTTTGGAAGCATTGTTTGCTTTCTTGACTGCCTCTTTAGTAGTCTTAAACTCTTTCTACTGATAATTTTCTTCTCTTCAGTACTGACAGCAGTTGGAGTTTGAACTTCAGGTGTTAAATTCTGCTCTCTAATCCTTTCAGGACTTTCAGATTTAACTCCTGAGTTGATCGACTCATTGATCATGTGAGTGTCAGCATTTGAACCATCAACATCAGCTGATAGGTTCAGAGAGGGCTTGATGCTGACTTCTACTTCTGATTGTGCTGTATCAGAAAGTAGATCACATGATGAGATGGATTGGTTATCACTCTCACCATCAGATTCTACCTCTGCTCTTGGAGTAAAATCTGTAGGTGGAGCAGTGTGATTGTAACCAATGCCAAACTCACATTGGAAGCAGATTGCTTACTAAGAAGCATTTCAAAACCTTTGCATGATTGTACCCATCTATCACACTCTACCTAGGTAACTGCAAGGGTTTCTTTGAGATCTTTATACTTCTCTAGAAGTATCTCTTCCCTAGCCTTATCATCAGTTATTGGCATTTCAGTTTGTAAATCTCATCATTTTTATCATTATGCACAGACTCAAATTCAGCTTTGTTTTTGGAAATATTTGTTCTAGCTCAATGTTCTTGTTGATTAAAGCTACATTTGCTTCTCTAATAGATGCAAATGCTGCTATGCATGTGTCAGAACAATTTGGCTTTTGCCTCAGAGATACCTGTGATACCTTTGGTGTAGAGGCATTAGAGGATGAAGTATCAGCAGAATCCAAAGCCATAAGAGCTAGATTTCCAATGGACTTTCACCACCATGTTGACCAGCACCTGAGAACAGTTGTTCATGACCAGACATGTCATCTGGTAAACTCCTGGGTGAAGAAGCTGTGTTGTTGAGGTTGAGTTTGTTGATGAGATTGGGAAGGCTGTGGTTCAGGCAATGCTTGTGGTTGTTGTGCAATTGGAGCTTGAACAGAATTTGGTTGAGGCACATAATAGCAGGGATAAGGATATGACATTTGACCCTGGGGAACAAAGTATGCAGGAGATCTAGGATGTGAATAATGACCAGAACCAGCAGGATGTTGCCCTCTGTTTTGTGGACTAGTACTAGAAAAGTCACAAAGGGTGCAGAAGAGTTAGATCCAGTTGATCTACACTCTCTTGCAAAGTGTCCTAGCCTTTGGCATTTGTGACACCTCAACTTACTCTTGTCAAAACCAACTTTGGTTTTGCCAGAGAGTCCAGGAAATTTCCTGCCAGTTCTCTTGTAGAACTTCTGAGATCTGATATTAATCAGTGCCATCTGGCTCAGAATATCCATCTCTTCTAGATCATCATCAGCTATTCCTTTCAGATCATCCTTGATGAAGCATAAATTGTCACTATTACTGTCAGAATGACTCTCAATACCAACAAATGCATGATCAGAACTATTTGAAGAGAAATCTATATGCTCATCATAATTGCTTTCAGATGCAGCATATTCTGACTCATGACAACCAAGGCAGTATTGCCTGGTACAAAGTCATCAGTGAGCTTTCCTGATGAGGACAGTTTCCTCTTCTGCTCTATCTCTCTTTCAAATGTAAGCAGTTTCCCATGAAGTTGGGTGAGAGATAGGCCTTCTAGATTTGCACTGGAGCGTAGGACAATAGTGTATGTGTCCCATCTCTCAGGCAGTGATCTGAGGAATCTGTTGTTCATCTGGCTATTGGTGTATTCCTGTTTCACCATTTTCAGCTCAGATATCAAGCAGGAAAAGCGCTCAAACTGTTGAGTCAGTGTCTCACCCTTTCTATGAGAGAATGTCTCATATTGTTGGGGAAGGATCTCTCTATTGTTTGCTAAGACCTCATCAGTGCCACCGAATTGTTCCTTCAGGGCATTCCAGAGATCATGAGCAGTTTCATGATGCATAAGCCCTGAATAGATTTCATTAGGCAGTGCCATGGCCAGAATTCCATGGGCTTTAGCATCAATCTCAAATAGTTTCCGATCTTCATCAGAGTATTGTTCCTTCTTCTTCGGAACCATTTGATTGGTTTCCGGATTGTTCACCATAGGCTTATGTGGTCCATGTACCACAGATGTCCAACAACCTGAACTGTTAACAGACAGGTGATGAAGCATTCTTCGTTGCCATATGTTATACTCGGTCCTAACCAGCATCGGAGGCTTAGTTGAGGAACCGGTATTGTGAGGGTCATTAGAAGGAGTCGTCATCTCGGATTCAATCAAATTCAGTTAAGGTAAAACAAATTTAGAACAAAAATGCAACAACCAATTGAACCAGAAGATCTCAAAATAATGAACGAAAGCGGCAGAAATTCAATAATCTATAACCAGTTCTTGCAAATGCGCTAATTCAATCAAACACAGATATCAATTAGCAATTTCAATGATCAATTGTTAGATCGATCAATGATTAACCTTGCTCTGATACCACTTGTTAGGATCAGTAATCTATGTTTGATTGATTGAAGAGTATTGCAGCGGAATTCAAACAATGAATTAGTCGATTCACAAGAACAAAACGATATTCAATGAAGAACAAAGACGGTTATAGAGAGAAAGAATATCTGCAAATATATTTCATCCAATATTCGCTTTCGTGGTAACAGAATGTCACAATTATGATTAGGTCGACACCTCTTATATAAGAGATGTGACGTCTGCTGATGTCACTTGATAGTGACATCTAACAGATTTATTTCAACTGAAACACAACTACTGAAGATGTCAAAACAGATGACATCTTCTTACAAAATATGCTAAGTGTTATCAGTTGTTACAACTACTGAGAAATATAAAACTACTGAAACTACAACGACTGAAGAACAAGCTCTTCAGTCGTTTTACAAAACTACTGAAACTAAAATAAAAACTACTGATATCACAACTACTGAAGAAGTACTCTTCAGTAGTTGTGACAAACTACTGACGCTTCAGTACTTGATCTTCAGACTTTGACTTTCACATGTTTCATCAGCTGATGACTTCAGTAGATATCATCAGCTAATGTCTTTAGTCTTTGTCTTCAGACTTTGTACATCAGTTGTTAATCTTCAGCACTTGTAGACTCTCAGCTGTTGTACTTTAGTACTTTGGTCTTTCAGCTTCAGCACTTGTGTTCTTCAGCTGTTCAGCTTCAGTACTTGTGTTCTTCAGCTGTTCAGCTTCAGTACTTGTGTTCTTCAGCTGTTGTACTTCAGCACTTTAGTTCTTCAGCTGTTGAAGTCTTCAGCACTTGATCTTCAGCTGTTGAAGTCTTCAGCACTTGTCAAACTGCTGATGAAGCTTTTCAGCAGTTGTTATGATACCATGTGGGAATTAGAGGTTTCTGATCTTGGCTCATTGGTTCTTTTGGTCCAACACAATGTATCAAAAAGTTTTGATAGTTTTAAAAACAAGGTGAAACATTTTAAACAAAAAAATATGAGGTAATAGGTGTGGGTTTATTGACTTTTTTTATCCTTATTGCATAAAAAAAGAAGAAAAATATATCAACCACCTAAATAACATATATATATATATATACATATATATATACACACACACACATATATATATATATATATATATATAGATATATACATACTTATATATATATATATATATATATATATATATATATATATATATATATATATATATATATATATATACATATAAATATATCTATATATATATACATATAATATATATGTATATATATATGTATATATACATATAAATATATATACATATAAATATATATATATATATATGAATGTATGTGTATATATATGTATATATATACATATATAGATCAATATATATATACGTATCTATATATATATATATATAATATATATGTATATATATAGATATATATATATATACGTATATAAATACGTATATATACGTAAATACGTATATATATACATATATATATACGTGTATACACACGCGTGTGTATACACACACGCGTGTGCCTACACACACGCGTGTGCCTACACACACGCGTGTGCCTACACACACGCGTGTCCCTACACACACGCGTGTCCCTACACACACGCGTGTCCCTACACACACGCGTGTCCCTACACACACGCGTGTCCCTACACACACGCGTGTCCCTACACACACGCGTGTGCCTACACACACGCGTGTGCCTACACACACGCGTGTGCCTACACACACGCGTGTGCCTACACACACGCGTGTGCCTACACACACGTGTGGTACACACGCGTGTGCCTACACACACGTGTGGTACACACGCGTGTGCCTACACACACGTGTGGTACACACGCGTGTGCATACACACACGTGTGTGTACACACGTGTGTGTATACACGTGTGTGTACACACGTGTATACACACACGTGTATATACAACGTGTGTCTATAGACACGTGTGTATACACATGTGTATATATATTTGTGTATACACACATGTGTATATACACGTGTATATATACACATGTGTGTATATATACACGTGTCTATATACACGTGTGTATATATTTGTGTATACAAATATATATGTGTGTACACAATCTATACGGTTCGAGTGAGGATATATATACGTATACATGTACACGTATATATATATATATATATATTATATATATATATATATATATATATATATATAATATATATATATATAATACATGATAATTTATCATATCTACTTTCGTAGCTTATAAACTTCTCATTTGGAATAACCACTTTACTCCCGAAAGTAAGAAACTACCTTCGGAAGTTAAGTTGGCTTCAGAAGAAAATTACCTTTGGGAATCTCTTATTCTCGGAAGAAGACCTTACTACGTAATAGAAATCTTTGGGCCCCATAACTGTAAAAGGTAAAAAAAATTCTTAATAATGTTGGAATTTTTAAATGGATTTAACCTTACCGCCCTTGTCACTTCAGACACAAACCAGCACTTCACATTATCCATCCGCCACTTTCACCCACTTAAATATTTCGACTTACCTATTTTAATCTTTTTACTGATTTCATTATCCAAAGCTTTCTCCATCCCAATTTACCCAAATCCAGCTCATTTCTCTGCATATTTCACACTAATGGCGCTTAACCCTCAACACAATCAAGTCGTATTCTTGGATCCATCCATGGATACTGACTTCTCTGAAATCATCTCCTTTCTAACCCAATCCACTTACTTTACAGCCCTAACTATAAACCCCACCATGTATTCAAACCACATGGCTGAATTTTTGGGGAATGCACAGATTATAACGCAGAATAGGGTTAGGGTTTTAAGGTCAAGCATTTGTGACCAAGAGTTGGTTATTAGGACCTGGTATTTGAACAAAATACCTAGTGATTAGCGTGTAGACCAGATCAAATAGTGCGGAATCCTATTTGATTGGCGATCCAATCAGTGAGAACACACAAAGAATCAATCAAGAATTGAAACTAACGTTAGAAATCGATTGGGAATCGATCTAATGTGTTCTATGAACTTGGAGAACGAATTGTGAGGCTTCTGGACGGCTAGGGTACGTCTGGAGTCGTAAGTAATCAAAAGCTCTCTATTTTTCATGAATTGGGTTGTATTTATAGGTTAGTATTATTCATTTGTGCGACTGAACCATTAGTATGGTTCAGTGGTGCGATTGAACCATGCGGTTGATTCATTCGCACGATTGAGTATTCAGTCATGCGACTGAGTCAATCTCATGTTATAATCATACGACTGATCCAGTCTCCTGATTCAGTCGTGCGACTGAGTCATTCGTATGAAGTTATTCATGCGTATGGTCCATTTGCATGGGCCATTCGCATGAGAACTTCATTTTGTTAAGTTTGAATGTATTAATTAATTAATATAACATTATGTATAACACTTCAAACAACCACAAATCTAATTAACCAATTCAATGTCGACTCATTAATGAAATATTAAACATTATAAATATCAAACAAGCAATATCATTTCATTAATCATTTCAAGCATTACCTCAGAATCAGACAAACAAGATCTATTACATTCATATCATGATCTAGGGACATACATGTATCAACAAACTCCCCCTTGGACCTAGATCTCTCTAATCTCTTGATTTCTGCATAACCTCCTTGTATTTCTTGTACTTCTCCTCTTTTGTGACTCCTGTGTGAATCTCAAACGCGAAGCAGAGTCGTATAACGTTCTGAAACTGGAGGGCTTGTACAATATCTTGCATATCATAGAACAGTGGCCACTTGTATAGCGTATATACATCATTTTCGACAAGTTTGTAAGCCACATCGGGTCGAATACCCTGATCGTATCCATTTGTCTCTCTTTGCTTAGGACTATGACCTCTTTAGCTGTTCTCCAATCGTAGTACCACCACTTAAAGTGTGGAGTGAAATCCTGTGGCATTTCCCTGAGTGGGATTCTTGACATTGTGCGCGGAGGATTCCACTTCAACACTATCTTGGGCTTGCCAGTATGGCATCGACCTCAGACCTTCTGATATACCTAGTAGGCTGTTGGGGTCTGAAGTTAACCCATCTGGTGTGATACTCCTTCTTAAGGGCAGCCTCAAACCAGCCTGACATCTTCCTCGGATCAGCATACAAAAGATTTAATTTTGCCAGCTGGTTGAGCTCAAAACCTGGTAGAGTCTTCAGATCATGTGGGAATCTGAAGTACTCTATGCCCTGTTCTCTCTTAACTGCATAAACATTAAGATCCTCAAAATATGCCCATGCTATGATCCTTGCTGACACCTTGTGATGTTTCTTGACTCTATAGAGTTTGGTGTAGGAATCTTTCTTTGGTGCAGTATGTTGGGCTCTAACTTCTTCAAAACATGCAGCCCACTCAGCCTTTCGAATGTTGACATCATCATTTGCGGCTTGGGTTGTTCCTACTGCTTTCTCTGTTTCTTGCTCCATATTGTTCAACACCTCAAAAGTATCGCTGACAAGGGATTCACCTAGATTGGGAACCACATTACCCTCATTGTCAGCGTACTGAGGGTAATCCTCGGTAGTGACATCTTCAATCTCCACTTCATCAACATCATTGAGCTCTTCGTCACTAGTCGAATCGCATGTCGGGGCATCTTTCACTATCTTATCTGGATTTAGCTTGAAAAGCTCTGCCAGTTGCTCGTTTGATAGGTCATGAATTATTTCCCCTTCTTCAGGGGTATAGTTCACTGACCTTCTAACAATCCCTTGCAGATTAAGAATCATTGTTAGCTGAGTCTTGACCTGCTGAAGGGGAGCAACATCAAACTCATCTCTTTGGTAATTTGGATCTGTTTGATTTAAACATTCGACACATAAGTCATTAGTAATTAAACAAATATAAATGCATTCACTTAATATAAACATTCAATACATCTTTTTCAATACAGGATTCAAATACAAAAGTAAATAAATACATAAACATCTAGTCTTTACTTTTATCTTGTATCATAGTATCATCACTTGGAGGAGCAGAAATAGAAGCTGATTGATCTTGTCTGTTCTTTGACCTTTTCTCTTGACCTGTAGCAGAGGCCGATGCAGCTGCATCCCCTCCTCCTGCTTCATCATCATCGTCCTTCTCCTCTGTCCTATCTCCTTCGGTTTCTTCATTCTCCTCAGTATCACTCTCAACATCCTCATCATCATCTTCATCATCATCATCTCTGTCCCCTTCATTGATCTTTAATGGCTCCTCCTTAGATCCTTTCAGTTTTAACAGGATAATCTTCTTTGCCTTTTCCAACTCCTCTATTTTCTTGCTTGATGAGACACTATGTGATTTGAGTTGGGCTATCTTAGTGCTCTGAGCAACCATCTGTTGGGCCTGCTCCTCTATAACTCAAGCCTGCTCTGCGATTTGGTGAGATTATGCAGCAGTCAGGTCAGTAAGCTGGCGGATCTGGGCTGCCTTTTCTTCATCTGCAGCAAGTAAGCACATCACCATTCTGTTAAGCGCAGATAGTTTTTCCTCTGCCCCGATTGGAGGTAGAGGTGATCCATAAGTATGTGAGGGATGGGTTGGGGGTATTGCTTGGTGTGAAGTGGTGGTGTTGGTGGTGGCTGTAGTAAAGATAGGTCTGTGAAATGATGGAGGTGATGTAGGAGTAAAGGATATGGTGGTGGATGGAGTCTGTGCTGTTGTGGGAGGTATGATGGTGGCTGTGGTAGCTGTGGTGGATGTGGTGGCTATGGTATGTGTGGTGGCTATGGTGGGTGTAGTGGTTGTGGTGGATGTGGTGGATGTGGTGGTGAGGAAGGTCACCTGACGCTTCTTCTTCTTCTGACCATAGGGTTTAGCCATTCTCTTCCTCCTCGTCCCTGTTGAGGTGGAAGCTCCCCCTACAACCCTGCCTGTGGACCCCGGTGCATAGCTTGGGTCAGTATCAGTCTCTCCGGAGTCTCTCGGGTGTTCACCAACCACCCTCAGCCCATGTTCTGTGGAACAACTTTGCTTCCCACAGTTCGTGTTAGGGGCTCCTCATCCGATTCATCCTCCTCCTCCACACCTTGAACAAAATCCTGATGAAATCCAGCTGACTCGGCTACTTCTCCAGCTGGGACGGACACTGGAGGAACAACATTAGACATAGTGCCTCTAGGTGGAATAGGCATACCGTCTCCAGCATTCCCACTGTCATCATCATCTGAGTCATGAGTGGGTAGAGCAATCTGCTCCACATCAGAGTCACTATCATCGTGGCGCCACTTTCTCTTTGCTGGCACCACGTAGTCATCCCAGACAAGATGACCAAACAACCTCCTGACAGGAGGTTTCACTTGATTCCCCCTGTACACTTTCATCCTCCCCAGGGTAGTGTCATCTATCACCTCAGGACTACCGCATCCTCCTTCTCCTTCGGTAGGGAGGGAAGCTTCTGATTTATGATCATCTACATAACCTCGGGTACAAACAGAAGCCTTCCTTCCCTTTCCCCTCGATGTTCTCCACCAGATAGGTGAAGATCATCTTGGAGAAGCTGAACGGATGGTTCAGCACCAACGCAACATACGCGTTCTGCATCTAGTCAGACAACTCATCAAAACCTCCCTTTCTGGAAGCTATGCACTTAAGCAGCACGTGCGCAAGATATTTAAACTGGGGACAGAGGTTACTTTTGTTGAGTACCCCAGCATTTATGTCTCCAGAGTACTTGGCTCTAAGAAAGCATCCTCTGACTGAGGGGGTGTAATCGAGTCGGACAATCAGTGTCATCCCCCAACTGTAATACGATCCTCAGATCCTCCTCTGATATAGTAATAGCCTCTCCAAAGATGGTACTTCTGATGCAATGAGGCTCAGACGATCTATCGACTGTAGCCTTCCCAGAAGGTTTGCTGAATGGATCGATAAGGAGTACAAGGAGTAGATATGGCATGTGCAATCCTCGATCTCAGTAGAAATGTGATTATGCCAGAGAAATCGGCAGCGTTTCTGGATGTCAAGTCCAGATGAGCACATATATTGTGCTTCGTGCTCATATCCATCGGCTTTCCATCTGTTACACAAAGACAGTAAACATTAGTACCATTGGCTTAGAGAGTCATGAAAACCTTAAACTTGAAGAAACTCTTTCTGTCATGCGATTGAGATTGTGTGACTGAGTTCAGTCGTGCGAATTAACAGTGCGAATAGGGTTCAGTCGTGCGACTGATCCCATGCGTACCACTGAGTGTGCGACTGGGCTCATATGTATGTAACCTCATGCGGTTACACCAGTCGTGCGACTGAACTTCATACGCATGGTTCAGTCGTGCATTTAAGCAGTTTGAACCCTTCAGTCGTGCGACTGAAGTTCATCACTCTGTCCATTCGCATGATGTACTGACTGTTCAATTCAAAATCACTTTTTCACCAATTTTGAGTTTTAGACATCGTTATCTGGTTCATTTGACTCGCAATACATTCTTATATCACCTAACATCGTTACTTTCGTTTGTTTGAGTCATTTAGGTAGGTTATTTAGTCACTTAATTCTCGGTTCTTTTGCGAGTCCGAATGTACCGATTTTCTCATCAAATTTAAAGTTATGGGAGTGCTTCTATATCGTAAATTACCTGTAGAGTCTATGTAGATGGTCAGTAATCAAGAAACGGGGGGTTTAGAGATCAGATGAAATTTTTGCAGAGTTGTGTTAAGTCATGCGATTCAGGGTTATTTTGAAGGTGGTGAGTCTCTGCGACCGACTCCCCCTCTATTTATACTAACCCTAGATTCAATCGTGCGACTGAGCTCATACGCACCTTTCAGTCGTGCGAGTGGGACTCAGTCGTGCGATTGGTTCAGTCGTCCTTCTTCAGTCGTCCGACTGAATCTCAGTCGTGCTACTGACTCACTCATCCGCCTTAGTCATCCGATTGGGCCAATCGTATGGGCCATTCGGTTGGATAGTCCATATTCATGGTCCATTCGTACGAATGGCTTCCATTCGTATGATTGGACCATACATATGGTCCATTCGTGCGAATAGGTCATATTTATTAACTTTTCTGCCAACTTGAATATTTAACTTATAAAATCCCTTTAATTCTAGAAATTAACGTTATGAGCATTTGATCATCTCAGACATGATCGTTTTGACTTGAAATCCTTTTGATCACCTCAGTCGTGACTGTTTTAAACTTTTAAAAACATATGTGGTCTTCTCAGACATGACCCTTTTAGTGAGTTGATCCCTTACTGATTTTCCTGATGTAGTCTGACAAACAACCAAACTAAAAGACTAACTAAATTAAAATTAAACTAAAGAATCAAAATAAGAATTCTTTGTGCTTTTTGTGAGAGATAAGTCCTGAGATGGAAATCTACTGGATTTGTTTCGGAATAGACAACTTCAACTTAGATTGACCACACCTGGACCAAGCCAATTTTGGAATCATACAGGCAAGTCAAATCATTTGGGACTTGTTGTCAAAATATTTTGATGCTCTATTCTTGGTTTTCATCCAAGTCGTTAGCAGCTTTTAGGAAATCATACTGAACTATTAGATTACCACATTGATTTGAACTTTCAAGAATTGCAGCCACAATGATTGTCAATATGTTTGTCCTCTTAAATCCATACGCAGACTTTTGACACAGACTGGTGATAGATTGGGTTTAATTATTTCAACTAACATTGTGGATCCCACACTTAAATGGTAATCAACATTCCACAGGAGCTTTTGAGCGGTCTACGGTATATTTTACAAGGAGAGCCTATTCTTAGAGCTTTCAAAGAGAAGCCAGTCCTCAGGTCAGTGCCATCGCACAACAGAGAGGCGGCAAGACACAATGAATCTAGAGTATCTAGGTTATGCTTATCCTCAGGTCAGTGCCATCGCACAGCAGAGAGGCACACAACCTATCTCCTTGTTAGAGCAGCTTAATTTTATTTCGCACCAAATGCACCAACAGCATACGTCATTAGCTTGATAGCATTTTTCTTTCATTTTTTTTTCGTGCTTTGCTCTGTTTATGGTCATCCGCACACATTTGTGGCGTTTACATGCTCATTACCCCTTATTGGAATATTGTCGATTGTGTTAACCGGTGATAAGATGGAAGCCCACAGTCAGTTGAACAACTTAGTTTGATCTTGGGATCACCAGTCGGTCTAATCATCTATTGTGTTGAATCTATTGGTACATCAATTGTGGTTTAGCAACCTCTAGGTCTACTCTCATTGTGTTACCTTAGGAGTTACCAGTTTTTCTATCATCTTCCCTTTTATATTGCTTAGACTACACAGACTTATACTTTGAATTTTTGCACCTTTTCTAAATTAACATTTTAAAGTCCCTCTTGACTTGTTCCTGTGTACTATCATATTCCAAAGAGTTTGAATCGGTATCACAGATACGATCTACCTTAAATCAGCTTACCACTCCTTCTCCCTCATTTTTTTTTGGATGTTACTTGTTGACGTATTCTCCCCCTAAAATACTAAAATCATAAACTGGTTTAATTAGTTTAGGATTTTAATAGCCAGCAAAATAACATGAGTTTAATTTAGACAGACCAAAATAAACAAATAAAATAAGAAAGAAAACTTAACTAACCTACATCGGACTACACATGATCATCATCAGGAATAACATCACTTTTCTTTTTAACTCCGTTGACCTCTAGCAAATATTGAAAACGTGGTTTATCAAAGGCTTTAGTATAGAGGTCAGCGTGTTGAAAATCAGTATTAATTTTTACCACATCAATTAAGTTCTTTTCAAAGCAGTCTCTTATGAAATGGTATTTAATACTGATATGTTTGGTCTTAGGATGTTGGACCGGATTTTTAGTTACTGCAATTGCAGCAGAGTTATCAACACAAATAGGAGTAGAGGAGAACGTTAAACCGTAATCTCGTATTTGCTGTTGAATCTAGATGATTTGTGAACAGCAACTTGCAGCAGCAACATATTCGGCTTCACAGGTTGACAATGCAACCAATGTCTGCTTCTTACACTGCCAAGTAACTAGTCTTCTCCCAAAGAATTGACACCCTGCGGATGTAGACTTGTAGTTCATCTTGCAGCCTCCGTAATCTGAGTCACTATACGCAGTGAGCTCAAAGTCATCATCATGAGGGTACCACAATCCAAGTGTGGGTGTACCCTTCAAATAACGAAAAATCCTTTTGACCCCAATCAGATGGTTGACCTTAGGCTTAGCCTGATATCTAGAACATAAACATGTAGCATACATGATATCAGGTCTTGAGGCAGTGAGATACATGAGGGATCCAATCATTCCTCGATACATCGTGGCATCTACAAGATCTCCATTTTCATCAGGTGCTATGTCATGATTGTAGCCAGTGGAGTCCTAGCAGCAGATGCATTCTCCATGTCAAAACGACTGAGAATGTGTCCTACATACTTGGTCTGATGTAGAAAGATCCCATTTGGTGTTTGATCCACCTGTAACCTGAGAAAGAACTTCATCTCCCCAATAGCACTCATCTCAACTCTTTCTTCATAACTGCTTCAAACTCTTTGCATAACTCTTCGTTCTTTGAACCGAAGATTATGTCATCAACATAGATCTGTACGCAGTAGGTCGCCATCTTTTTCTTTAATAAACAACGTGCAGTCAATGACTCCCCTGCGAAAGCCGTGTTTCACAAGATGAGTCGAGAGTTTCTCATACCAAGCTCGTAGAGCTTGATGAAGCCCGTATAAAGCCTTGTCGAGCTTGTAGACTCTATCCCGATGATAAGGATCTTCAAATCCCTCGGTTGACTGACATAGACTGTTTCTCTGATTTCCCATGAAGGAATGCACTCTTCACATCTAATTGATATACTTTAATCTTCATGTACGATGCATAGGCAAGGAAGATACGAATGGCTTCCATCCTTGCCACGGGTGCAAACACCTCATTGTAGTCAATTCCCTCGACTTGGCGAAAACCTTGAACCACAATCGAGCCTTGTTCCTGATAATTACCCCTTGGTCATCTTTCTTGCATTTTAAAACCCATTGGTGCCAATGACCTTAGCACCTTTAGGTCTATCAACCAGAGTCCATACACCTAACTTCTTGAACTGAAGAAGTTCTTCTTGCATGGCACTCACCCACGCCTCATCATTTAGTGCATCACTGACGTATTTTGGCTCAAACTGTGAGACAAAACATCGATTAGCATACACCATCATGAATATATCATTTTTCCATAACTGATGCGTAATCAGCTGAGTATAGCTGATTTCGGTTTGCACTCCTGATCTGACATCCCCAATGACATTGTTTAGGGGATGATAGACGTTTAGTCGTGATCCTGGAGTAGTAGGAACTGCTACCTCAGAGCCAAGATTATGAACATTTGGTTCTGCAGCTGAGGTAGTTGGAGTTTGAGGCTCCGAAGTCGATGGTACATCACTGGTAGATACTTGAGGACTTTCAGGAACTGGAATCTATTCTTCCTGACTGTTATATTATCTTCTTCAGCTTCATCTTCAGAGGAGGAGTCACTATCGTTGACTACTCCCCTGACTGAATAGATGATTCTCCCTGTAAGCTAGATGTTGGTGTATTCAAGATATCATACATCATCCATGTAGCTAACTCGTCATCCGAGGGAGAGAGTGGGAAGTTGAAGGACTTGAAGAATCCATCATAGTCGAAAAAGTATGCGGGTCCTTTTCCAGTAGGTGGTGTGGTATATCTCTGAACGTCAAACATACACCATACTTCTACTAGACCCGTTGAGTTGTTGTAAACTCGCTTGTTCGGTATGTTTATCCTAGAAAGATTCCTTCATCTGCCTTCTCTGAATTTACCCTCTTGTGTCTTCTTCAGAAGTGTGCACGGCGCGCCAAATGGTTCGAGATACTCCAGATTTCGTTTGCGTCTTTGTAGTAGCTCGTAACATGTCTTTCCGCGGCCCTTGACTATCAGGACTCGATTCAGTGTATAACATGCATTTGCCACTGCCTCATTCTAGAATTGAATAGGTAGTTTCGAGTCTGTCAGCATAGTCCGTGCTGTCTCTATCAAGCTTCTGTTCTTTCTCTCAGCAACGCCATTCATCTGAGGTGTGTAGGTAGAAGTGAATTGATGCACAATTCCCTTTTCCTTGCAGTATTTCTCCATCCACTGGTTCTTGAATTCTGTTCCGTTGTCTGAGCGTACTTGTCTAACCTTCAGCTTGTAGAGAGATTCCAGTGTGGTTACCAACTCTTTGAATGATTCAAATGTTTCTGATTTGGATTTCAGAAACATTACCCAAGTGAACCTTGAGTAGTCATCAGTGACCACAAAGCAGTACAAGTCGCCTGCAATGCTCTTTATACTGACTAGACCAAACAGATCCATGTGAAGAAGCTCAAGAGGTATTCTATTGAATGAACTTTCTTTTCCGAATGAGACTTCTTTGACTGTTTGCCTTTCTTGCAAGCTACACAAAAGTCAGGAAGCTGGAAGTTCTTGACATTAACTCCTCTCACCAGATCCTTCTGAATCAAGTGATTCATCTTCCTTTGACTAATGTGTCCCATTCTCCTATGCCAGGAGATGGAATCGTTTTCAGTAGCTTTAGATAGAAAACATTGAACCTCATGATCCGTTGTAGAAGCTGTTGACAGATCCAAGACATGGAGATCTTTATATCTTGAAGCAGTCATCAAAACTTGGTCCTCTGGGATCACGTAGTCTTTCTTTAGTACATAACACTTCTTGTTGTCGAAGATGACTTTAAATCCCTTATCACATATTTGGGAGATAGAAAGTAAGTTATTTTGTATTTGTTGAACGTAGTTCACCTTATCAAACTTAACTTTCTGATTCCCCACTTCTCCCTGGGTTGTGATATAGCCACCCTTGTTTCCGGAAAACGAAACATGCCCTCCTTTTATTTGCTTGACGTTTGATAAAAGAGCCCTGTTTCATGTCATGTTCCTGGATGCTCCGCTGTCTACTATCCACGTGTTAGTTTCAGCACTGTATCGAACACCCTGCACATACAAAGTAAAGGATTAGTTTGGGTTAGGAACCCAAGCCTTTACTGGCTTGGGTTTCCCAGGCATCACACATCATAATTCTACCCATTGACCCTTAGAGGATGAGGGTAGCTCAGGTTCCTTCTTGTCATTATTATCAGACACAGAGGATGTCTTCTCCTTCCATAATCCAGATTTGTGCAATGCCTGTTTGTGATAAACAGTCGACTGACTTACAGGTTGAATTTTAGGTTCATTAGTTCTTCTAGGTGGAGTCAGTGAAATCCTCTTAGAAGACCTAGGCTTTGAAACCTAAAGTTCAATCTTCTTACTAGGTGTCTGATAGAAGTGACAATAGAAGCAATGTGTCCATATTCACCACAGTTGTAGCACGATCTGCTATCAACTTTATGATTAAACTTTCTTTGTGGAGAAGTGTGTGACACTCTAGTAACATTACTCACTCTAGGTTTTGACTCTGGTTCTTTGGTTGTTTTCTCTGGTTTAACAAAGTTAACTGTTTTCACCTGTTTAACCTCCTTTTCTTTTTGGTTAATAGGTTATTGACTTGAAGTATGTGAAAGATTAACCTTAGAAGTCCTTTTAGGTTCTGATTTGACTCCGTTTGAACCTGACTTTAAGTTAACCTTTTCAAATTCCTTTTCCAGATTAACACTAGACAATTTATCCTTTGCCTTTGAGGTGGCCTCCTTTTGTTTGTTTCCAGAGTCCATAGATGAACATAAGGAATCTGGATCACTAACAAGAGGAGTAGAAACCACATGATCCTTGATGGGATTACTATTTATTGGTCTAGTCTTAGTGTTCATCAAAGTCTCAGGTGGTGGTGGGACCACTTTATAACCCAATCCCTCCCCGTTGTTCCTTTTCTCACTAAGTGTTGGACTATGTGTGAAGAACTAGTCCAACTGTGCAGTTTCTGTTTTAATGAATTTACTTCTACTTCTAGAACTGCCTTTTGCTTCTTAGTGTCTTCTAGGGAGTTTAGATAATACCTAATGTCATTAGCTTGGTTAAAGGCAACTACTTCGGTTTCCCTAAGCTGTTTAGTCAAAAGGTCTATCTTTTCTTTATAACTATGCTCATTTTGTTTTAATACCCTATAGCCTCAGTGCACAGGTGCAAATATTTTACTAAGTTATCATTATAATCTAATAACCTAGCAAATTTTTCTTCTATGCTATTCCTAAAATATCACAATCAGAGCAAGCATGATTATCAAACATTGGTCAGTAGTACTTACCTTAGTTGATTCAGAAGAGTTAGCCATCAACGCAGCAGCGATATCTCTGGTTCTGGTGATTCTGTCTTTTCTGTCTCTGATGTGGTAGACTCCTCCTTAGGCTTGTAACTGACCTTGGTTGCAGTTGCTTCTTCACTATGTGACATCGCTATCTCAACTGCTAGATCTCCTTCACTAGCGGAATCACTGTCAATGTCTTCTACACTTGCAATGTTTGATTCCCTGGCGAGACAAACCTAAAGCTCCAATCCTGTCCTTCATCATCATGAGCAGTCAAGGCCTTTGGATCCTTGCTTGATGAAGTAGAAATGGTAGCTTGCTTGTCTTGACGAGTGAAGGACGAGAACGGGTTCCCGTTACCCGTCTTCTTAGGCTTGACACATTCTCTTTTGAAGTGCCCCTTCTCTCCACAGTTGAAGCAGGTCACTTTGCTCTTGTCAAAGCCAAATGTGGTATCCTTAGTAGCTACTAAGTTCTGTCCGGTTTGTTTTACAAACTTCTTTGCCCCGGACAGCACTAGCTAAGGCCCACATTATGTCCATCCTCTCAAGCTCCATTTCGTCCACCTGCTCGTAGTCCTCGTCGGCCAGATGGCAGTTTCCAATCTCCAGCAACAAGTTCATCATAAGAATGGACCATTGCAGCCAAAGATCCATGTGTTCTCGAGCTACTTCCACAGTCACATTTCCGAGATTCTCGGTCTTCAGTTTAGTAGCACTTGTTTCAGATCCAATATAGTGGGTGCAAGAGAGTCCCGACGTGTCTGATCCTGAGGAGACGCATGTGAAGGACCCGATGAGCTAGACACAAATGCAGTCTGGAGAGGTGCTCCAGATGTCTTAGCTTGAGGCGTGGCGTTGTACAAGGCTAGATTTTGATTGTACGAAGACTTCTGAGCTCTGTACTTCATCCTAAGTGACTCTTCTCGCAACTTAAGAATGAAGTCATTAATATCCAGTTTTGCCAGCATTCCATTCTGTCTAAGGTTAGACACGAATGAGGTCCACTTTTCAGGCAATTCGTCTGCAAAGTTAGTAACTTTCTCTTCCATGGTAGTTGCCACCCCATGTGTATGCAGTTCACTCATCAGATGGTAAAATCTATCTATAACGTCGTCTAAACTCTCGTTTCCCATCGATGAGAAGTTATCAAATTCCTTCTTTAACTCCTTAGCTTTGATTGCCTTCAATGAAGCATTCCCGTCATACTTCTTTTCTAGCTCATCCCAAAGTTTCTTGGACTGCTTATTCTCTGAGTACTGGTGGAATATGTCTTTAGGATAGACTGCGTAATCAATGCATAAACTCTTTTCTCTGCATCGTATTTAACTTTTTGCACATCTGTCATCCCTCCTAACGTTAGCTTAACTCCATCACTCCAACCGGTGTACTATATCCAATCTCGATGGCTTCCCACAGATTCGATCCACTCCATTGAGGTAGATCTCAAACGTTGTTTCCAGTGGGGAAACTCATCTAACGTCAAAAGCTTTGGTGGTTTATTATGATTACCCACTTCACTCTCAAGCAACAGCAGTTCTTATCCTAGAGTCCTTTCCAGCAGTAAAGGCTGACATTTGATCTTCCATGGCGAATAACTTTAAGTCTAATAAACCAAACTGTCACTGTGTGACTGAAGGATGCGAATGGCCTAGTCGTGCATATGACTCTGCGACTGGTTCAATCGTGTGGCTGAACTAAGCGATTAGCTCAGTCGTGCGAATGAATCTGATGCGTATGAGCAATGCGAACGAACGTTTCAGTCGTACGAAAGGAGATACGACTAGGTCCAATCGTGCTTCTGGACTATGCGAATGAAGTCTAGTCGTGCGAATGGCACACTCGTGCGACTGTGGCTGCTGTTTTGCGATAATTTCTAGGTTAAACGTGTTTTAGCCGTAAAAATTCGAAATTTCACAAGGTCTAATCGCCTATGTCCGTAGAAACCAAACTTTGATGAGCGGGAACGTCCAAGATCACTTTTGACGCAAAGGATTGCGTTTTTAGTGCAAAAACACAAACTTTTTATCAATCTTGATTGAATCACACCTAATCAAGAGCCAAAGCTCTGATACCACTTGTTAGGACCTGGTATTTGAACAAAATACCTAGTGATTAGCGTGTAGACAATATCAAATAGTGCGGAATCCTATTTGATTGGCGATCCAATCAGTGAGAACACACAAAGAATCAATCAAGAATTGAAACTAACGTTAGAAATCGATTGGGAATTGATCTAATGTGTTCTATGAACTTGGAGAACGAATTGTGAGGCTTCTGGACGGCTAGGGTACGTCTGGAGTTGTAAGTAATCAAAAGCTCTCTATTTTTTTCGAATTGGGTTGTATTTATAGGTTAGTATTATTCATTCGTGCGACTGAACCATTAGTATGGTTCAGTCATGCGATTGAACCATGCGGTTGATTCATTCGCACGATTGAGTATTCAGTCATGCGACTGAGTCAATCTCATGTTATAATCATACGACTGATCCAGTCTCCTGATTCAGTCGTGCGACTGAGTCATTCGTATGAAGTTATTCATGCGTATGGTCCATTTGCATGGGCCATTCGCATGAGAACTCATTCTGTTAAGTTTGAATGTATTAATTAATTAATATAACATTATATAACACTTCAAACAACCACAAATCTAATTAACCAATTCAATGTCGACTCATTAATGAAATATAAACATTATAAATATCAAACAAGCAATATCATTTCATTATCATTTCAAGCATTACCTCAGAATCAGACAAACAAGATCTATTACATTCATATCATGATCTAGGTACATACATGTATCAACATGGTCATATCCAAACAGATCATCATGGAGCATCTCGAGCTTCATGATGAACACCGATGGAGTTCCCCAAAACCAAAGTTGATGAAACATATACCTTAATGGGATATGGTGGTGATGTCAGCTGGTCCATTGTCTATAAGTTTAACTTCTCATACCAGTGGAAGTTCCTGCTGCACATTGTCCTTTACTACTTGTCAAACAAGTTAGGGGATGTGATCAAATCCCATATGAACTAGGATGTCTAGTTCATGGGTTGGTAAGAGGCCTCCGTTTTAATACTCAAGATTCATGTTGACCAATTTTGATGGCAACCATTAGAGGGAGACATTCTACATGTATTACAGGTGTTGGGTTTCAACAATTGAGTAAACTGAAGCTTACCAAATCATAATTATAGCCAACTGAAGATCTCATTGTGCAAGTTCAGTGACCAAGTTGATTACAACAAAACAAGACAATTCAACATGACAAAGTCAACATCAAGACAATTAGAAAGTCAAAATTAGGTCATGTTGTAATATTAGTATAAATAGACCCACTAGTGCATTTATGCAAGTGTGGCTTTTGTGTGTGTGTTTCTCATGGTTTAAATCACCATCCAAGGAGAAATCCTCTCCTTTGGGTGGGTTTGATTTCACCAACCATCTATGATTCTCATTGTAACTTGTTTATCAACATGAATGAGATCATAACATTATTATTATCCATCTCTTTGTTCTTTGATTCACACACGTCCACCCATCTTAATTTTGATTTCTAGATCTGAACGAGATGAATCCTAAGATCCAAGCTTAATGAATCTGAAATATTGATTTACAAAATGGTATCAGAGCTGTTGGTTACTGGGTTTATCTAGTTTTCAGATCTGATTTCATCTTTAATGATGTCAAGAACAATGAAGAAAGGAAGAAAATGAAGAACAAAGTCCCTGTTCATTAAAAACCCATCTATTCATACCCAAAATCAAAAGAAAAACAAACAAATCTATTCAACTATGGTACAATTTGACAAATCATGAACATGTTCATGATTATTCCTTCAAAATTCGACGCAATTGAACAAGATTAACATCAAAAAAGAAGAAAACACATTTGTTCATCTCAAAATCAAGAAGAAAAATCTCAAATCTGTTCTAATATGGTACAATTTGAAGATATATAAAATTCACTGGATTATTCCTTCAAAATTCGATGCAATTGAATACGATTATCATTAAAACTAAAGAAAAGATGAGAACTGGAAGCTACTGTTGATTTCCCGACCTACACTACAGTGTGAAATCATTTTTGTTCAAGTCTGAAAACAAATGCGGATGAACAAAAACAAATGCGGATGAAGCTTTACCAAATGCGGATGACTTGTCACAAATGCGGATGACTTGTCACCAAATGTGGATGACTTGTCACAAATGCGGATGACTTGTCACCAAATGCGGATGACTTGTCACCAAATGTGGATGACTTGTCACAAATGCGGATGACTTGTCACCAAATGCAGATGCATTGACACCAAATGCGGTTGACTTATAAACAAATCCGGGTACTCTAAGCCATAAATGCGGATGCTTTGAAGTCAAATGCGGATGCATTGAAATCAAATGCGGATGCCTTGCAAACAAATGCGGATGCTTTGCAAAAAAAGGCGGATTATCAAAGAATGCGGATGTGTTGCAAGAAATGCTTATGAAAAGTTGATGAACAGGACTTCAAAAAGAATAGAAAAACATGAACATGGATTATTGCAACCAACAGGCATGTCCATTGTGATCATGAAAGCAAAAAAAAGGGGTATAGAAATCAACTTTGGTCACTTTTTCACAAATTCATCCAGGACTTGTACAACTATCATATGCCCTTTTTGAAGTACTTGAGCTCACATTTTTTTTGTTTTACACCCGTGTCTGACTACTGAGTGGACAGTTAGCCGGACTTTAATCAAGGGAGTACTCATTATTTGAAAAATGTCATTTATCAAGTTTTTTTCAAAAGAGTGGAAGTGTGTTCAACATTGATTCATGTTCCTGATGCTATTTATTGAAGTTCAAAGCCTCACCACATGCCTAAACATTCTAATCCTTGAGTTGTGATATGAACTGTAATCCAAAAGTGATACAACCCATATCCAATACCAAGAAGTATTCTCAAGAGATCCTAACCTTTGTCAGAAATATATTAGGAGGAGCTTATTTGAGGGGGAGAACATCAATGAATTGTGCCAGAACATCAATTGATCAAGAAGACATGTGACAGAGAAGATCTTTAAATTCAAGGTTTGGCAAGCATCAGTTTAGGGGGAGTATTGTTGGGGTTCAATAATTGAGTAAACTGAAGCTTACCAAATCATAATTACAGCCAACTGAAGATCTCATTGTACAAGTTCAGAGACCAAGTTGATTACAACAAAACAAGACAATTCAACATGACAAAGTCAACATCAAGACAATTAGAAAGTCAAAATTAGGTCATGTTGTAATATTAGTATAAATAAACCCACTAGTGTATTTATGCAAGTGTGCCTTTTGTGTGTGTGTTTCTCATGGTGTAAATCACCATCCAAGGAGAAATCCTCTCCTTTGGGTGGGTTTGATTTCACCAGCCATCTATGATTCTCATTGTAACTTGTTTATCAACATCAATGAAATCATAATATTATTATTATCCATCTCTTTGTTATTTGATTCACACACATCCACCCATCTTAATTTTGATTTCTAGATCTGAACAAGATGAATTCTAAGATCCAAGCTCAATGAATCTGAAATATTGATTTAGCAACAGGTACATCCAGCACTTCATAAATTGTGAGTTGGACAAAAGCAAGCTTGTCTGTGCAGCTGCTCTTCTAGTCCCTCACATGAAGCCAACCATCTTCAAGATTCTAAATAGGATGTCCACCAACTTCACCAGAAAACACACTCCATTTCTTCCAGGTATGATTGAGCGCATAGCTCCTGGTGACATCCCTGTTAACCCCATAGGTGATGAACCCACACTAGCAACAACCGATCAACGTCCGGGTCATTAGGTATAACTTCCATATCCTTTAGTTACCTACTAATAATAACTAATAAGGAGATTATGTCTTTTCATGGCAATGAAATTGATCCATAACACCCTCTAAAGGATTAACAAATTCTAGAGGGACCTCTTATCTCTAGCCCTCATCAGCAAAACCTAATTGAGGTGAGTCCCACTAATATGAAGGGGACTCATGAAGATTCAAATACCACTACTGAAGGAGCCTTATTAGATTCTCAGGGTAGTGGTAATATTTCTGAGTCTAAATATATGGAACCATGCCCTTCGATGACTTTGAAAGAGACATCATTAGGCAAGGGAAACCAGGGTGCCAAGAAACCATATCTGGTGGTGAGGATAAACATATTAGGTATGTTACCTCATCTCCCCGTGATTCTTCAAAAGAAGATAAAGGAAGTCTGAAACTCACCATTCAAGACCTAGTTTCTAAAGTCTCAAACCTTTAATCTATAGTTAAGACTTTAGAGGATAGGTCTGCCACTTAGCAACTTGAGATTGACAATCTCAAGGCTAAACTACTTGAGAAACACATTGAGGGATATGTTAGGCATTTCATGTACCAATTCAGGTTAAATTAACCTCTTCCTCTAGCTCATCTAGCTTTAACAGGTTCTTCTCAATGTTCTGGATGGGATCTTAAATAGTTTTAACATCCTTAACTTCAAGATATCATGCTCAACAAGCAATAGTTTTTCATAAGCCTCCTCCAATTGTTTTACAATGGACCCAAGGATGCACAAAGATCTTAATAGTTCTTCTCAAAGTTCCTATTGGGATCTTAAATTGATTAGCCTATCCTTGATGTAGCTGTGATGTACTTTGGAGCTAAAGAGCTTCAGAGGCTGAACGCACCTTTTACCACTGTTCAAGAAGTTGTTCAACCTAAGGTTTACTAGAACCTGAGATTAATGTTGAATAGGAAATGGAGACGGATGGCCCAGCAGCTAAACAGTTGAGACAGATAGTGCATTGCCACAGACTTCCGAAAGCAACCTTGCTTCAGAAACAAACTTTTCCTTTCCCAACAACAACCTGAACCAACCCACTTCCCATTTCCTATTAAAACTAACCCACCTCTGAACCATACACTACTGTACCTACACCATCCTCCATACCTGCCTCATCACCACAACCACCTCAACTACTCATCCTCAAACCTAAAACACTACCCCGAACCCAAAGACCACTACCTACCCAACAACCACCCAAACTATCCTCTTAGCCTTCCAGACATCTCTCCTTGGAGGAGTTTAAGGAGATCAAAAGAAGCTCACTAAATGTATAACCTTGAGCGACATCTCTTGTGAGAAGTTATCTGTCAAGCTAACCTATGTTGATGGCTCCTCAAGTTCCCTCACTAGAGATCAATTCCTTGATCTGCCTAGAGGGACACTGGACCAAGTCGTTAAGCTCATTGGCCTCAACTCTGACTCACTAAATGAGAACAGAAGAAGCTAAGAAGAAGGATGGCGACTCTACTAGATGCAAAGAAAAGGGATAGAGTACCAAGTCAGCCACTTGTGCCAAGAGAGAATATCATCCAATGAAGGTTCGAAGACTCTTTTCACAACTTTGTTGTTGAGAGAGAGAATGGCGAGATAAACAGGCTCAATGCCTCATCTCTACTACACTTAAGCAGATTTGATATTGCTAAGTTAGCAGAGAAGCCATTCTCTAACCCCTTCAAATTCGAGATAGTTGCTCATATCAGAAATCATTTGAGCAATCTTCATTTGGCCCAACTAACTACAAGGACCAAGATTGAAGTGGAGCTGAAACTAAGAGAGGAGGAGGAAAGGAAAGGATCAACAACCAAAGGCAAAGCCTTTCTTTAAATGGTTGAAGGTCCTAACCTTGAATCCATAGTTAAATGGGAGTATGAATACAACTCCCGTCATCTAACTCTCTTTAGGGGGGACAACAAAGGGTGCATGTCATTTAGAGTGACAGCTGGATCTCCTATCCACTAATGTCTTGTAAAACTTCTCAACACAACTTCAAGGAAGTAGAAAGAAAGTGATAAAGATCTTTTGTCCCTGGTGCTGAAAGTTTTGAGAAGTAGGAATAAGTGAGGTTTTGGTAGCATCAGCCTAGGAGTTTGTTGGATTTAGAAAAGCTGGTGCAACCAAAACCAAACATTTAGACAATTTTGGTGCAACTAATAAAGATCTTCTGAAGCTAAGTATGGAACTTCTGAAGGCAAATGGAGTTCTTTAGAAGGAAAGTACAAGATTATCCTCTAAAGGAAAAACTCCAACTTCTGAAGACAACGTCTTCTCTCTTCCGAAGTTCAAGACTTAGAAGAATTCACGACTATAACTTTTGAAGTATATAGTCCAAATAAAGCCTCAGAAGAAGTAGCTTCTTCCGAAGTATAAATGGCTCCAGAAGAACTTGTTCTTCCTAAACTAGTTAACCTTCAGAAGTACCTACTATGAACCAATAGACATAAGTATGGTATGTCTGACACGTCGTTGCAAATCTTTGAGATACTACATGGTGCTTTCGCACGCCCATGTAGTTGACCATACTTTATTTCATTGCTCACCTTTTATCAGTTAATACAGTTTTCAACTTTAGTTGGTGATAAAAGGTAAGTCATTGACATGCCATGACTACTAAATCTTAGATAAGACATTATCTAAGATACCTTAACTATAGCGTTGTAGTATTTGCTTTAGTTTTAGGTTTCCAGCTGGTATCAAAGTAGATCCGGCTATAGGTGATAATATATATAGTTTCTCAATGTAACTATTGTAACATGCTTGTAAAAGTCTTCTAATACTTTGAGTTGAGAAGTAATATACACAAGTACCTTGAAAATTGTTTCCTTGTGTTCTTTATTACTTAGTATATTATTATCAACTCTTTGAAGAGATTTTGCTTCATCTAAACCATGTGTGATTAAGTGAGTTCGAGAGAAAACCCAAGTGTTATGATGAACATCGATCCTGCAGATGCCATCACCGCCACCTCTTCAGTATTCCAATATGCATATAGTATGTCTCTAGTGGTCTATATGACCATTTTTGGTGGCTTCTATGTCATATCGAGGTTGGGTGATGCTTGTGCTTGAAAACCCTAACCTGTTGATAATGATAGGGTGTGCCTCATCTGAGACCTCTTGGGGTGGTTTTATTTCACTTAGTATGGCCATTGTTGCTTGACAATGGGGGCATTATGCTGATGATGATAATACCTATTCATTGAAGGCAACTTTAACATGTATGCGTTGGATGATATTCCAAATCTAATTTTGTACATGTTTTTGGGTAGATTTTTTTAATTTTGTTGTTACTGTTTTGTTGTTAGATGCATTCGTCATTGATTACTTTATTGAGTTTTCCATTAATCTTTGTTTGCGTGGTAGCAAAAAAACAAAAATCTCTTCTTTTCACAAATCAGAGGTTGTATATTTACAATTGATAGGCAATGACGATAAAAAGTACGTTGTTTTGGCATGGTAATCGATTGTTTATAGCCACATACTGTAATTTCGGCTTGGTGAAGGATTATTTGTAGGCATAAAGAACCAAAATTTATGTTCCTTAAATTCTATGGTTATGTCGTTCGCTTGTGTTTCTTGAGGGTGTTACCGAAGAGTGAATGACGCACTACAGTGACCAGATCTATCATTGTTTGTTGGACATCTTTGGTCTATGATGTTATGATTTCCCTTATTTGAAATGGCTTAGGATGATTCTATTATGTTTGATGGTCAAGTATAACTGCCATGTGCAGGGTGGTGATGTTGTCATTAGGTTAATGATGATGATGATGAGTGATTCATTTGAGGACTATATGCACATATCTGAAGGTGTTGATGATGGTAGATTTTTTTTTCTTTTTGAGGGTTTGTTGTTGGACTTTGTTGTTGAGTCTTATGATTGTAGAAAATGATGACAAATGTTGAAACATTTCACATTTTGGTTCAGAACACTATCCAATATGTTTTTGGGTGTATCGTTGATAGACCTGTGCTTTCTTGAGTTAGAAGTTACTCCGGTTGTCTATGGTTATAATTCATGTGTCGATGATAATGAACATATGCTTTACTAAGACTGTTTGTATTCGCTGATTTATGGTTGTGATGATGCACCAAAACTGGGATCGGTTATCCCGACATGGTAGTCGTGTTCGGCTTAGAGTCTTGACCGACCATTTCTTTCAAGCCACATGCTGTAATAGTTTGTCTAAGTCTCAGTTTTAAGACACGCAACGTTAGCGAATAAAAGCTAGTAACATCTTAATTTTAAGGTGGTTAGATTTGTTTTAATCCCTTTTTGTTTATTATGAAACTTGTAGTGGTATATATTAATAAAGTTCCATTGATTGTTTGATCATCTAAACACATTTTTATAAATTATTAAAATCTACAATTATAACAAATGAGTTATAATACGTAATATGCATTATATATTCTTATCAACAAAACAAGAACTGGAATCATAATTTGTTTCCATCAATCAATTAAAAATGCATATAACTTGTACGATGTATCAAATGTTTTTAGAATTCAAGATATCCTCTTACAAATTTATTTTACACATTTATAGGTTTTGTTTAATTTGCAATACCAATAATATATTAAGACCGCATACTTATCGTCCATGTATCACCGATATTGTCACCTCCACGTTGGTTTGTGTTTGTGGTTGATACGAAGAAGAAGAAGAAGAATCATAGTAGGTAGTTAATTTTCTAACCAAAAATGCAGGTTGCTTTGGTTCAGGAATTGATGACATGTCACTCGCTAGCATTGTTACTACATTGGACATGTTAGGACGATCATCAGGATCTTCTTGCACACATAAAAGCCCACGATGATGCATTTTAATAGTTGATTAGGGTCATAGCTTTCTGCCAACACTTGTTCCATAGATCTAATGGCCTACCTTCTTTCCATAGTTGCCAAGCCTGAAATTATTAGAGATTAGATAAATTATAGAATGAAAAACAAAACATACTAAAACTTAGTTGTTCTTGTATTTAAAAGGGCTTGTTGTCCTTTGACCCTTCTTCAAATTTTGTTTTTAACAAGTATCTAATGTTGTTGTTGTTTAACCTTTTGAGCCTCTAAATTGTTGTTATGGTAAAGTAGTGAAAGTGAATATAAAAATTAAAATTGAATGTGACTCCGTACGTTTAAAGATTTTTTTGAACACTAAAGAAAGACACTTATACTCACATAACTTAGAAGACTAATAGCTTGTTCACAATGATAGTGTTTCTTTTTCCCACTTATAATCTCAAGAATCAACACTCCAAAACTATAAACATCTGATTTAATAGAAAATAATCCTCCAATGCATATTCTGGTGCCATATAACCACTGCATACATAAAAAGCCACACAACAATATCATTTGTACCATAATCATAAGCACAATACAAAATCAATTTGCAAATGATTAAGATTTGAATTGACTAATTAGCATGTTTAAAAAAACTATGCATCTTCAATTTGACTTATCAAACTTGTTTTAAATGAGCAATTTTAGGGTTAATTGATTATGGTGGAAGTCAACTAGTTTAAAGTTAACTAAATATATAACTTAGAGTAAACTACATGGATGGCCTTGTAAAATGTGTAAATGCCACTTTCTTCCTTAACTTCTAGAGTTGACGAATACATTGTTGTTTACTCAACTCTTATGCTTTTCTTCTGAAATAGATGTCCTTTTATTTTGAATATACATTATTCTTTACTCAGCCCTCATGCTCTTGTTCTAAAATAAATGTCCGTTTATTTTGAATATGAAAGTATATAGGAATCATATGTGTCAATCTTATAGACATTCATCCAAGGACCAAAAGATTGAAGGTTGAGCAAACAAAAGGAATCATATGTGTTAATTTAGTTAAGGGCAAAGGATAAATTTCAACTTACCACATGGACGATCCATATAATTTAATCTATTAACCTGTAAACCAACCACCCTGACATGGTTAACTTCATATCTACACAAATATGGTGACATGAAATACTTACTAAGTTCCGATATTCTTTTGGTATTGGATTCCTCATCTTTGCCATTTACAATCTTCGCTAATCCAAAATCTGATATTTTTGGATTTAAATCTTCATCTAATAACACGTTACTCGTTTTTAAATCTCTATGAATGATCCTTAATCTTGAATCTTGATGCAAATATATGAGTCCTCTACAAATTCCCATGATTATTTGAAACCTCTTGGCCCAGTCAAGCAACAAACTTTGTGTCCCATCTTGAAATATCATTCAAAACATAGTAGACATGTTTTTGGTAAAATTTAATGGAAAGTAAATTAAATTTTAATTAATATTTTAATCATAAAGATAAGGACAAAGAGGGTTACCAAAGATGAAAGCATCTAAGCTTTTGTTGGGCATATACTCGTATATTAGCATTTTCTCATTTCCCTTCATGGAATATCCTAAGAGCCTAACAAGATTACGATGTTGTAGGTTAGCAATTAGAGTAACTTCATTCTTGAACTCTTCTAAACCTTGCCCAGAATGGATAGAGAGCCTCTTAACAGCAACTTCTAGTCCTTCCGTTAACTTGCCCTATAAAACATTGTTCCAATCATATTAGGTTTGAAGAAATAAAGACATGTGAGTCAAGAACTATAAGAGTTAGAATTTGAACAAAATACAATACATAACTTTTACTATGGGTCATCTAACCACTATTTAGGAGCTTGATTCTCAATTTCATTTGTTTCTAACCGACACAATATTTGTTACAATCATAAACGTATAGTGCAATTTGAATTTTAGATTACATTGTTGTATTGAATTAAGAATTATCTTGTTTCTAGTATTGTTAGTAAAGGTTACCATGATACGACTACATGTTTAAACTGTTAAGACAAGGTTGGAGACTATAATGACTTATTATATGTATAATGTCGAATTTAAGGAATTAATTAATCAAAAAATTTAAAGAAAATCATATTAGCTACTCATCAACATATGCAGATTGAACATCTAATGGGTTATGAATTTATGGTACTTTTAGCTAATAAATGATTTGCCAAAAAGGGTCCATTGTCATCTTATAATCATTAAAACTAACCATACATCTATTATCAAAGGAACACAACTGATTTCGGTTAAGGCTTGTTAATGTTTGTGTTGGTGAGGTACAAGGAAGATGCATTAATCATATAAATTTATTGATCTTTATTAAATGCTAATGGAAGGAATCAACTAACCATATAAAGAATATGTAGTCAAGGCCATACCATTAAAGCTCATCAACTAACCAGTTGTACCAAAAGTGTTACTAGACGTCCCTTTTCCATGTTGGTGGCGTGGCCGTAGTTTGTTAGAGGTCATTTTCCATGTGATTAGCAACATAATGCATACCTTTTCTGTATATTTACATGTAATTTATTATAATAAATAGATCTAATATTGATTGTGATTTGAAAGATGTTTATCTATTTTGTGTTTTATGAGATCATTTATTAAGGAAGTTAATATTTTGTAATCATATCATGATTAATGAGAATTCTAGTTTCTAGCTTGATTATCTAATTCTATACAACTTAAAGATAATGTTTCACCTTTGTCTTCTTTAAAACCTATGCATACTTGACCAAAACCTTCAGGTCTTGAATCTCCATGTTTAACGTCTTAAAACAGAGATGATCACAGATTGAAAATCCGTATATCAAGAGCAACACCTTACTTTGATACCAAATGTAAAGTCCTCATATCGATCGAATCCATATAATATTGAGCTTGATAATCAAAATAAGATGGATGTGTCTGACAAGTACGTTAAATTAAAGAATGAATAAAAGTTGATAAAAAATCAGAATACTTATGTTGACAACTAATAGAAACTTACAGAATGCCAAACCGGAGACAAAGTCCTATTTAGGTATCCCCTGGAAGGGTGTTGTCAGATAAAACTTGTTCCTCAATACATTTGACATTCTAGAATGAAATGTTCCTATTAAATTAAGTTACCACAAGAACTTAGTAATGTACATAATGTCTTTCATGTGTCAAGCTTTTAAAGTTCTTTGCTGATGAGTCACTACTAATTCTAGTGGATGAAGTTTGTCAACGATAAACATTATTTTCTTGAGTAACATGTTCCAATAATGGTTCATGATGTCAAGAAACTAAATCAAATTCGTATACCAATCTTCAAGGTTTCCTAGAACTCAAGGTATTACCCACAATTCACATGCGAACATGAGGATCACATGAAAAAAAAGTATCCATAACTATTCATGCACGAACTTATTAGAGAATTCACTAGGTAATTATGATTGTGCAGTAATAACCTAATTTGATTCAAGTAACTACTTAGTTTAAGATTTTAAACTAGGCTATGATCCTTGTTAAGTAAATAATGTATTTGTTCCTCACATCAATACTTAAAGTTAAGATTTTGAACTTTTGAAACTAACCAATAATAGGTAACTATGATGAATGGTAACTATGATGCCTTAACCCGAACTAAGAGCTTTGTTTGATCTGATAAATTCTATTAGGATAACAGATAATGATTAAAGCATGAGCAACAAGCTTACTCACCCACGTATGGCTATAGTCATGTGAGAATTTTTTTTTCCAAGTATTGGTCAAGCGCATTTAATAACCTACGTAAGTATGATCCTTCACCCGTAGGTGGATTTGACTATCTAAACATAATTTTAACTAGAAATCATCATGTTAATCTCCTAAACCTGATTTCAATCACCCAATGTTGACTAGGTCACACCCACAGGTGACCTTAATGGGAATTGCACCAAGTGTTGGCTACTCACGTACAATTGTTCAACCGAATCTAACTCTTCACCAAAACTTGTCTTTTCATGCAAAGGCGTTTATGGTCACCCGCACTTAATAAATAACCCATATTAGAACCCTCTACTACATCTACTAACACTTAGAGTCATTCAAGAAACCTAACTATACCACACCTATTAGTTCACCCATATGTAACCCCTTTAGTTGAACCCCAAACGTAACTTAAGATAACCATTCTAGATATGTTTACCTAAATGTAGATGTTCACCTAAAGGTGACTTGTTCACCCAAATATGACCTTTTTACCTGTATATAAGAACATTAATTTTTTTCTAGAATATCATCTAAATTGATTGAAAGTTTATATGATTAATGTCGCTTACATGTATGTAACTTGAGGTATAGTCTATAATAGTATGAATAGTAAAGTACTATAAATAGTATAAAGCTCTGGAATGATAATGATAAAGAGCTAAAGTATGTAATGAGTAAAGTAAGCTAAAGAATCATAGAATGATAAATTTCTAAAGAATAATTAGTGTTATAACAAGGAGTTAAAGAATGATAAAAAGATAGCAATAAATAAAAATATAAAAGTCCCCCAAATGCCATAGTTTATATGTAGAAGCTAAAGTTCAAAGTATTGCAAGTCGGACAACACTTTGTAATTTGTTGCCTTGCCACCCACTAAAGAAACTTTTCTTATGCATTCTCGCCCGCTAAATGAGATTTGACATGACAATCTCACCAACTAAAGGATTTATGGCATGTGTAGACTCACATAATAAAGGTCTTGCCTTATGTTTGCTCACCCTAACAGGGCATACGTCTAGTATATGGTCACCCATTAAATGAGCTTAGCAATTCTTTAGCTTAAGGTGCTTTGTACTTGTACAAGCTTAATGATCAAGACAAAGTTAAAGTTAATGAAAATTTATAGTCTATTACTTGTTAAAGTTTTGAAAGATAGTTAAAATGGCAGATTAAGGCAAAGTGATAATTTAAAATAAAGTAAATGATAAAGCTAAAGAATATCAATAACTAATATTTTAATTGACTTTGCTAAAACAAAAACTAGAACTCACTCAAGTTCATGGACTTTTGTATAGATATTAGTTTCACAAGTATGATGACTGAATAACGAATATGTTTTGACATGGATTGTAAAGCAAATGATTATGAGAAGAATGACATTATGTTATAAAGTAGAATTAAGTTATTATTTTTATGTTATAATTGTATACGTTAAAATTTTAATTTCACCACAGTGAATGTAATAGTTGTTTAAGGTATATCAATTATGTGTTTCTATTGTGTAAATCCAACTTTTAGGTTGTTTGGAAAATAAGGAGTTAAAGTATATAGTGGGAGCTTTTATTTGATAATGTTTCCCCTGGATGGAGATACTAAAGGGGATCCTTAGGATGCAAGTACCCTAACTTGAACTCACTCTTACACATGCTCTGTTGGATCTAGAAAGGTTGGTGCAATCAAAATATAACACTTAGACAATTTTAGTGTAACTAATAAAGGTCTTCCGAAGCTAAGTATGGAACTTTCGAAGGAAAATGAAATTCTTCCAAAGGCAAGAACAAGATCATCTTCCGAAGGAAAACTCCAAATTCCGAAGACAAAGTCTCTACTCTTCCGAAGTTCAACACTTAGAAGAGTTAAAGACTACAATTTCTAAAGTATGAAGTCCAAAGGAAGCCTCGAAAGAAGTAGCTACTTTCGAAGTATAAGTAGCTTCGGAAGAACTTGTTCTTCCAAAGCCAGTTAACCTTTAGAAGTACCTACTATGAACCAATGGACATAAGTATGATCTGTCTGACACTACGCTACAAATCACTGAGATACTACATGGTGTTTTCCCACGCGCAGGTAGTTGACAATACTTTATTCCACCATTCACCTTTCATCAGTTAGTACAGTTGTTAACTTTAGTTGGTGACAAAAGGTAAGTCATGGACATGTCATGACTATGAAATCTTAGATAAGAAATTATCTAAGATACCTAACTATAGTTTTGTAGTATTTGCTTTAGTATTAGGTTTCCAGCTGGTATCAAAGTATATCCGGCTATAGGTGATAGTATATATATAGTTTATCATTGTAACTCTTGTAATATGCTTGTAAGAGTCTTGTAATACTTTGAGTTAAGAAGCGATATATACAAGTACCTTGAAAAGTATTTCCTTATGTTCTTGGTTACCTAGTATATTATTATCAACTCTTTGAATAGATTTTGCTTCATCTAACCATATGTGATTAAGTGAGTTTGAGTGAAAAACCAAGTGTTAGTGACAAAGTCGATCCTGGATGCTCTCATGGCTTGGGCAACAAGCCTAATATGACACGTTGATTTTACTTCATACTTCCACACTTGCACTACTATAGGCTACGTGAAATTTGTCTTTACGTTCTCAAATAATATAGAACATGTTGTATGTTTGTCTAGATCCAGAACGTCCAAAACATGACATAATGCAACTGGTACTAAGGCAAGACATATGGAGTGAAGGATTGGTGCAACAGGTGAAGTGAAACTACAAGGTGATGTCTAGACACATATGTGTGAATCCGGTGTCCATCTTCTATAAAATGTATGATCTAATATAACACTACTACAAATTAGTGTGAATGTTTTAGAGTTTCACTTATGTAGAAGTTCAAATAAAACATTTTACAAACTTAGTTAGGCATTAAAACTAAATAAATTACATTAAAGACTTTTAGTATGTTTTTTTCTGTAACACGCAGATATTTTAAAAGATGTGAAAAGAAGAATAAAGGTGAAGAAAAAGAAGGAAATGCAATAAAGCCTAATTAAATGGGTTCAAAGTGTGCAAAGGACAAAATATTATTAAATATTTGTACAAAAGGTGATGGCCGCTCGCACTTTTCTGCACACTATTTTCATTTGGATTTTAGAGAGAGAAGGAGCTGAAGCCTTGCGTTTTAGAAAGAATAACCAAAATAATTCGGATTCAAGGTAAGAGTTTGATGTTTTGAAGTGTTTTTAGTTGGTTGTAGCCTTAGTTATGTGTGTTTGTGTGTGTTCGGGTATGTGTTTTGGTGGGTTTTAGGAGTTTGAACTCATAGCATTCGGGTTTGAAGGAAGTCTTGCCTAAAAGTTGCACAAGGTGAGTTCTAGAAACCCTTTTTTACATGTTTTAACTGATTTTGAGGCTGGAAATGCATGTATGTATTTTTCATAAGGTGGGTATTTATACCCGTATGTTCATGTGTATGTGTTTGTGGGTGGGGTATGATTTGGGTGTATATGTTGTTATGATTATGTTATATTTGTGTTTATGATTCTTAGAATGCTAAAACTAAGCTTAGAACATGTTTGAATGATGATTTAGGGACTGAATGATGATTGGTAATTAAGTTAGTTGTCATGCGCCTAAGTCCCCATGTGCCTGAGGTTCATGCGCCTAAGGTTCATGCGCCAAATAGTGTCTATGCGCCTAAGTTTATGCTTGAATTGACTAAGTATTCTTCATGAGCCTAACTTTCCATACGCCCAGGTGTCCATGCGTCTAAGTCATGCCCATCTGGCTGCATAATGCCCATGCGCCTAGAAAATTAGCCAAACTACTAAGTGTTTCGTCATGCGCCAAATAGTGCCCATGCACCCAAAAGTTTCCCATGCGCCTAAGTGTTCCCATGTGCCTAAGTGTTCCCATGTGCCTAAAAGGTCATCCGTCTGCATATTGCTCATGCGCCTGCATAGGGCTCATGCGCCTAAAGACTTAGAATATTTTCTGAAATTTTAGGGAAAAAGAATGTTTTAGGCTATGACTTGGGATGTTCCCAGGGGTAATGTATGATGATTTATAATGATGGGTGATGATGTTTATGTATGTTATGCATGTCTATGTTATGTATGTCTATGTGTGTTTTCTTTATGTTCCTTATTACGTATTTCCATGGCTTTGCGTGGTATGTTATTATCAATGAATGTAAAGTATTAGGTAATAAATATGGAAATTATTGATGAATGAAAAATGGAATGTAAAGAAAGAATGAATGCATGTATGGAAGTAAGAATGAACGCATGTAAAGCCTTGCAATCAATGTAAGGAGGTTTACACCCAATGAAGGGTGTTAGCTCAACGGTATGCAGATTAGATGCCCTAGAAGGATGCACACTAGGGTCTAATCTTTGTGATTGACCATAGCAATATGGAACCCTTTTCGATTGCCCTAGGTACTGGAGTCAGCTTCGTCCATAATGTTCGGGGTCTAATGATAGACCTTAGGCCCAGGAACCAGCTTCGAATGTTCGGGGTATAGCACACGGCATTGATCCAAAATGTAAGTAAGAACGATGACGAATGTACGAAAGATAATTAAGGAAGATTATGAGTGAAAACAAATGAAAATAATGACGTACATTGAATGAAAGATAATCAAAATGATGAAAGATAGTATTAAGATTATCTATGTGTATGTATAATGCATGATCGCGTATGAAAGTAAAGGAAGTTTTTAAACAAACTAAATTATTTTATTTATAAACTAGAGCTTACTCAGCAACGCTGGCTTTTATGTATTTTCCAGCTGGCTCGTGAATATTGCTGAGGATGGCATGGGGCAGCTACTCGGCATTTTCGAATAGCATCCATTTGTATAACTTTTATGTTTTTGTGATGTAATGCAAGTGAAGATATTTTGTAACTGTTAACAATGATGCATAATTTTACAAAAGCAGACATTAATATATGAAATGGTTTCTAAGTTATTCCGCTGCGATGTTTTAGTAAATTTAAATGTATGTTTCATATTTTATGTGTGATGATTGACCAACTATGAGTGTTCCGGGAATGGGGCTTAGATTTTCGTAAATTTATTAGATATGAAGATGTTCACCTTTTGTTTCACTATAAACTAAGGTGCTTGTTAGTTGGAAAACACACCACAAGATACCAATCCTTAAAAACACCCTCGATTGAAGCTTTCTAGCAATCATTCTTTTTATCAAATTGTTACTCGGTTCAAGGTATAGTTTGGGCTATTTCGTCTATCCTGACGACACTAACTACTTTGTTGTCATACCTAGGAAACAAATAAGGTATTCTAAGAGACTCAATATTTGTTTTACAAGACTCATTTTGAACATAAATCATTAGCCACCACTTAGTTTGTTTTCTTCTTCTTTGTTTACCTATTCTTCTTTTTCTTTTTGTGTTCATGTATTTTTGCTTTTAGTTTTAATAGTATTTTCTTGTCCCTACTACAGGTGTGGAGTTTTGTTAAGTATGTATGTATGTTTGTTTTATTATATTGGTAATTGTACTTTATTTTCACTTCTTCCTTTAATTCTTGTATTCTAATTTGATTATAAAAGTTATTAATGATAATTTTACAAATAATTTCCCAACAATAAATTCTCACCTTGTAAACAGGTCCAAATCCACCTTCTCCAAGCTTATTTGCATCAGAGAACTATCTGTCGAAGCTAAGATTCTTTCAAAGTCAAGAAAGGTACACCAATTGATGGCGAATCATCCTCGTTCGAACGAAGTGGATCTAATAATTCCTGCACTTGCCTCACACTTTCACTAAACTGATGAATAGAATCAATATTTGTGTTTCCTGTAAGACAAACCTATGTAGCTTAGACATTATAATGTTTTTAGTCCAATTATATAGAATATTGTTTAAATAAAAAAAAATCTGCTTAAAAGACAAATTAATGTTATTTTGATTGGTTATTGGTTACCTTTTACTTTCTTGGTACTAATCCTCCTATTGTAGCAAATGAAGGCAATACAACATAAAAACAAAACTCCAGGAATCACAATTGCGGAAGAATGATGACTTGATGGGATAAAGATGTTGACCTTTTTCTATGTCCATTAACAATTTGAGAGTTTTGAAGACCTGAAAAATTATTTCACTAAATTAAGGAAGATACTATTGTAGTGAATACAATCTTCATCAATTTCAACACGTGAACTTAACCCGACAGGATTAATATACCTAATTTTAATTTTTATACACAAGAATAATACATGGATAAAGTATATAAGCGATATTTTTATTAAAAATCAACTTCAGAGAAAACCATATGTTTGTAAATAATAAACAAACAAAACTCTAAGAAAACACTAAATCCGATGTGTTGATGAAATATAATGATGGCACAGATTCATGACAAGTTATCAATCATTAATTAGTCTAATAGTTATAAAAATTTGGGAAAATTAGTAATTAGTGCTAACTCAAAAAATAAAGTTAACATCCACGATAAATTTTAAAATTTTAATGTGTTGACCATTTTCAATTAACAAAACTACTTCAATCAATTATTTATAACTAATTAACTTTTATATATTTTGTTATTAAAAAAATTATACCTTAAAATCAGGAATTTTATTATCTTTAATATGTGTATAATATTGTTATAGTTTAAAAAATAACATGCTGTAAAAATTTTTAAAAGTAGCACTTAATGAAAATAACAATTCATAATTTTAAATAACGCTTAATAACAAATTATGTTAATTCTGTTTTTTAAGAATAGTACTTAGATTTTAAAAATAGACCTGATACTATGATTTAGCCTTTTGGTATGGGAATAGCACTAATACTACGAAAAATAATACTAATATTATGATAGTAGCACGTTCATTATAAAAATAAAAATAGTTACTATAATCTTAGTAGTTTTAGTATGATAATAGCACTAATACTATGAAAATACCACTGATACTATGATAGTAATAGAATTATTATAAAGTTAATTTCCTAAACAATTAATTAAATTGATTTGGCCTGATTGGTACAACAAAAACATAAATAAAACCATGTACTAAGTGCATATTACTAGGGATAAGATGTAACAATTAGAAATGAGAATTGCCAAAATTACCCTTAATGAGTGTGATTATTAAATACACATGGTAAATTATTATTGGTTCTTATGGTTTTTACATAAAAAAAGAATGTATAGGGTCTTACTCCTATATGTGTGTGGGAAGGTCTAAATGAGAGTTCTTATTATCCATGAGAACCCTAATAACTCATAAAACATAATAAGAACCATTAGTTTTTCTTAATACTTAGCATTATTATTAAAATATAACATCATTAAGTATACTTTTATGTTTTAATTTACATATATTAGTATATCATGACACTCGAAACTTTGAAAGAAAAAGAAAAGGTAAAGAGGAAGGTCTAATAAAGTTGAGGGACTAAAAAAGAAGAAAGGGAAATGTGTGCCCATGTGTGGGTATAAAAGGGGAGGTTCGTCCCTCACCCTCACTTCCATGAACCCAAATCCTTCATCAAGCCACACAGAGAAATAGCATTTGGTTGTAAAGAGAGAAAGTCAAGGATATTGCCCAAGGTATGACTTTTATCATGCTTTTTCTTAGATCTCGGCTAGATCTAAGCTCTAATGATGATAGCATATGTTTCCATGAGTAAAGTTTAATACTTTATGTGTGTATGTACGTAGATCTCAAGTTTTTTTCTCTTATCTAGGGTTTTGCTTGAAGATGTCAAAAGGTGAGTTCTAGTCCCCTGATTAATGTTTTGTCTACGTTTAGGGCTGATGTGCATACCACATGTTAAAATCTTGTTATACTTGTGGGTTACTAAATAAAGATGGTATTTTACATTCGAAATGACGATTTTGGTATGATAAATTACTCAAATAAGTGCATGTTGTGTTCTAGTGATGAATCAGGCCATAAAAGGCATAGATACTATTAGAATCATGATACATGCATTAATGTGATAGAACCGACAAAAGGAATGCAATAGTATGTTACTTCACCCGTATTGACTAAGTAAGTCATACGCATTTAATTACTTCACTTGCATTAACTAAGTAAGTTATCCATTTTAATTACTTAACTTGCATTGACTAAGTAAGTCATTAGAATTTAACTACTTGAACTACATTGACTAAGTAAGTCATCCGCATTAACAACTTCAGCCGCATTGACTAAGTAAGTCATCTGTATTAGTTACTTCCCCCGCGTCGACTAAGTAATTCATCAACATTAGTTACTTCACTCGCATTAAGCATGCTACCTTTTTTGGGTTACTTTTGGCCGCATTAAAGGATAATTGAAATCTTTTTATCAAGAATTTGAATTTAGATGACCAGGGATTTGTTATCACAATTGCTCTATTATATGACAGCTTATATGATTTATCTACATAAAGTGATATATTATGTTCCTTATTGCCTGATGAAATGACTAACGTTATGAAAAGTAATATATGTAACTAGTGGAACATCAATAACTATAAGAATGATAGAGGAACCTAATGAATATTACCATGGTCCCTATGATTATAAAAATCCTTGCAATCACAAAGAGACTTCATTTATGTGAGTTAAAATATAAACTATTATTCATGAGAAGGCTTTGTGTGTAGTGGGATCACCTATTAGGAGTTAGCTACCACTTTATATGTGTACTGATATTTATGTGAGTTAAAATATAAACCATATGATTGAGCTCTTGATTTGTGCAAACCCGGTTTATAAAGAGAAAAGATAAAGAATGAAAAGAAGATAATCAATACTATAAAATGTTCTAACAGACATTTAGACTAATATGAGTTTTTACAGGTGTTAATTAAAGGTAGTTAAAATATATTTTCAATATATCATAAAAATCTAGAATTCACATAGCAATATGTGTAAGTTTGTTCTATTTACACGTGTAAATGTGTAAAATATCTAAATATATGTAAATAATCACATTTAAACTCATTTAATAATGCTATATTTATTAATAATATTAGTGTTGTAAGAAAAATGATGATTTTTAATTGTTTTTCATGAGATCTCGGAGTTCTCGTAAAATTTAAGATCATTTGAGAACTCACAAATATCATCAGAACTACGAGAACTTTTATTATTACTCGTCCACCTAGGCCTGAGTTTTACAGTGCTAAGCAAGACTATACTCAAATTGAATATATTAAAATGATTTATTTATTGGTGTAATTTTGTATAAAAAATAACATTATACCAATAAGTTAGAAAGGATTTTAAAAGAAGGGAGTTTTAAAAGAAAGGGGAAAGTTATTATATCAATGGTGTAATACAACGTAAATATTTGTTACACTAGTCCTTACAGCATTAGTACGGTTACGTGTTGGCTACATTTGAGTTAACAGGTTAACATAATATACAAGGGTTAAAATCATTCATTACCATGTATGTATATGTACGCACGCGCACGCGCGCGCACACACACACACACACACACACACACACACATATATATATATATATATATATATATATATATATATATTTGTATGTGTGTGTATATATATATATGACTAAGATAAATATTAGCACTCTACTATTATGATAACTGTGTTAACTTTTGAAGATCAATAAAAATCATAATTTTTTATTGAAATAACATCATTACACATATAAAAAATATTCTTATATGTACATATGTAAATTCATAAGTGTAAAAAAGTTACCACTAGTGTAAGATACACTTAAATCTGCAAATATTTTTATCGCAAATTTTTAACACTTGTGAATTTACACTTATATATTAAAGAACATAATGTATTATACATATAGTAATGTTATTGCAAATAAAAATAATGGTTTGATTGATATTGAAAAGTTAAAATGATTATCACATTGAAGGCAAGTTAACATTTGATTTGAACCCTCCCCTATACATACACATATATATACATATGTGTGTGTATATATATATACACATATATACATATATATATACACATATATACATATTACATATATATATACATATATATACATATATATACATACATATATACATATACATATATATATATGAACGGATAAAAAGCCTTGCAAGAAACTAGTAGGAAGTTCACAACTCATTGAGAGTTGTTAGCTCAACTGTGTGTGTCTACAGCATGCGTTTTGGCTAACTCATAAGCGTTTATACACACAGTAAGAGTTTAGTCTAGATGACTACTCCAATACGTGTGTTTTCCTAATTATTGTCTGTTATACCGCGTTCGATCTTGGCGAACCCATAAGAGTTCAAACACATAGGAGGAGGCTGTCCTAGTGACCACTCCGTATGTGCGTTATGGGGTCCTTGTCGCTTAACCCTAGGCGTATTGCTTGGTGCTCTAGAGGGGAGGGTTAAGTACATGATAGGACCTAGATTGAAGTGAAAGATAATAAATGTACGAAAAGTATGAAGCAAACGATGATGAAGATAATAACTATTACCTTGATGTACGTATGATGTGTGATCACGTGCGATAGTAATGAAAATGTTTTAACAAATGGAAGGTAATGATGTCTTTATAAAAACTAGAACTCACTCAACAACGCTGACTTTTTATGTATTTTCCAGTTGGCAGTTGAACATTGCTAAGGATGGCGCGGGGCAGCTACTTGGCTTGTTTTGGATGGCATCTATTTTTATAATACTTTTGTGTTGTACTGAAACATATATTTTGCAATTTGATAACAATGTATTATTTTACAAAAGCTTTTGTAATGCAATGAAATGGGTGTCTAAATGTTTCCGCTGCAATGTTTTTATCAAGTTAATAGAATTATATGTTTTATGTGCAATGATTTACCACCTATAAGCGTCCCGGGAACGGGGCCTTACAAGTTGGTATCAGAGCCAAAGTTTAAGTGAAATGGGTAAAATTTCAAAATAAACCTTAACTTAAACTGAAAATGGGACGGAAAGGGAAAGGATGCCAGTCCGAGTAGCTGCGTGCCATCAGGTATTTTCTTAATGTTAACCGACATTATGTACGCGTGTTATGTGGTCTATGTGTCTTTAGTAGATTTAGATACTGACGTAGTCAGGATAGAAAATTCTTGGGGTATGAAGAGTAACGTAAGTGGCTACTCATAACTGGCCACTGTAATTAGGGACTTACTATACTTGACATAAACTAATCTATTACCTTGAATGACCATGTTAGTGTTTGAATCTTATAGCATGTTAGAGGATGGCCGGTGGTAGATCTTCGAAGGTTTCGTCAGGTGAAGGCAGTGGTGGACGTGGTGCTAGACCGCGTGTCACAAGAAGCATGGCTAGGGCTACTGAAATGGCATTCGAAGAGCCCAAGATCCGTCACCTGGAAGGCGGTGATGATAGTGCTAGTCTGAGGACCACATTGAAAGAGGTCGTTGTCGAGGGAGTTTAACAGGTTATGCAAACAATTCTTCCGTCTATGGTGACTGAGGTAATTAGGGAGGTGAAGGAGACGACTATGATTGAGGTGAACAAAAAGGGTAACGGCGACAAGAATTGGAACGAAAAGCGGGCTGAACGTGGGGGTTACACTCCAAACAACAAGGTTGCCAGGACGGATGACCGGCATGTAACTTCGTCCGGTGTGGAGAAGAGGAAGTGTGGTAAGTGTGCTAAAGGGCATATTGGAAAATGTAGGTTGGGATCGAACTTATGCTTCAAGTGTGGGAGGACGGGACATATAGCAAAGGGCTGTCGTGTGGTCAGATGTTTTAACTATGGTGGAGAGGGTCATATGAGCAGGGATTGCAAGAAGCCAATGGCAGAGAGTTCTGGAGCAAGGAAGACGACCAGAACTGAAGGGCAGAGGGTGAGCACAGGGTCTTCACGATGACGCAGGAGGAGGCTAGGAAGACCCCGATGTTGTGTGAGGTATGTTTCTAGTAAACCAAACTTTAGCCTCTGTGTTATTCGATTCTGGTACTAGTAAAAGTTTTATTTCTACTGTTTTCTATGCTAAACTGCCTGTTAGTAGTAGGAGTGTACATGCGCCCTTTGATGTAGAAATTGCCATAGGTAAGTCTACCAAGATTTCTAAGATGATAGAAGGTTATGACGTGAAACTAGAAGGTCACAAATTTCCTGTTAGACCGTTCGTGATGACCTTAGGCGGTTTCGATGTAGTCCTAGGAATGGATTGTTGGCGGACTACGAGGCGAAAATTATGTGTCACAAGAAGATGATTAGACTGACAATGCCTGACAGTAGTTCAATGATGATCTATGGTGACTTAGTCACAATGACTCTGAAGGTGATTTCCATGGCGGTGGCAGGAAGGTGCATAAGACATGGATGTAGTACTTATTTGGCCTATATGAAGGACGTGGACACATCAACACCACAACTGTCTGATGCACCGGTTGTGTGTGACTTTTCGGGCTTGTTTCCCAAAGACTTACCAGGAGTGCCACCTGACCGCGAGGTCGAGCTCCAGATTGACTTGATATCGGTGCCCAACCTGTTGCTAAGGCGCCGTATCGTTTGGCTCTTACTGAGATGAAGGAATTGATGGAGCAACTATAGGAGCTGCTTGATAAAGGGTTCATTAGACCGAGTATCTCTTCTAGGGTACTCTGGTCTTATTTGTGAAGAAGAAGGACGGTAGTATGAGGATGTGTATCGACTACTATGAGCTGAAAAAGTTGATAGTGAAGAATCGATACCCCTTACCGATAATTGATGACCTATTTGATCAACTTCAGGGTGCCAGTTGGTTCTCAAGGATAGACCTTCGATCTAGCTATCATCAGTTGAAAGTTCATGAGGTCAATTATCCTACTCATAACTTGGAGCTAGCAGTCATGGTCTTTGCGTTAAAGATTTGGAGGCACTACCTTTATGGGACAAAGTGCACCATATTCACCGACCACAAGAGCTTGAAGTACTTCTCTGAGTAGAAAGATTTGAACATGAGGCAGAGGAGATGGTTGGAGCTCATAAAAGATTATGTTGCGAGATCCATTACCATCCGGGCAAAGCCAATGTGGTGGCGGATGCCCTTAGTCGAAAGGAGAGACCCGAGCCGATTTGGGTGAAGGCTTACCAGTTGATCATGACCTCTGATGTGATGAAGCAAGTCAAGGAGTTTGAAGATGAGGCGTTAAAAGAAGACCATCTTAACTCTGAAAGGATGAGAGGTCTGGTTACGGAATTGGGTGAAAACACACTTGGTGTTAGGACCCGATTCAGACGGATGTGGATTCCTCATTATGGGGGTCTACGTGTGAAGATTATGGATGAAGCTCATAAGACTCGGTACTTTATTCATCCTGGTGCTACAAAGATGTACCAAGACATGAAGAAAGATTATTGGTGGCCGGGTATGAACCATGATGTGGTGGATTATGTGAGTAAATGCCTTACTTGTTTACAAGTGAAGGCCAAGAATCAAAAGCCATATAGGAAGATCCAACATTTGGATATACCGGAGTGGAAGTGGAAGCATATCACCATGGACTTTATTACGAAGCTACTGCGTACCATGAAAGCATATGATGTCGTATGGGTGATCGTTGATTGTTTGAGGAAGAGTGCTCATTTCTTACCAATTCACGAGACATATTCATCCGAGAGGTTAGTGGATCTGTTCATCAAAGAAATTGTAACTCATCATGGTGTGCCGGTGTCTATTGTGTCTGATCGTGACACCCAGTTTACATCTAAATTCGGGAAGAAATTCCACGATGCTATGAGGACGAGATTACACATTAGCATGGCTTATCATCCCCACACAGATGGTCAGTCAGAAAGGACGATTTAGAAGCTGGAAGATATGCTTTGGGCATGCGTCATCGATTTGGAGGAATTTGGTATGACCACTTACCATTAGCTGAGTTCTCATATAACAACAGTTATCATGCCAGCATTGGTATGCCCCCTTATAAGATGCTATATAGGAGGAGATGTAGAACACCCGTGTGTTGGGGTGTTATTGGTCATAAAGACTTAGGGAGCGTCGAAGTGGTTGAGGCTATGACTGAGAAGCTGGAAAGGATCAAAGCCTTTATGAAGGCAGCTAAAGATAGGCAAAAGTCGTATGCTGATAAACGACGCAGACCGATTGAGTTCCAGGTGGGTGATAGAGTTATGTTGAAAGTCTCACCTTGGAAGGGTATCATTCGGTTCAGAAAGCGGGGCAAGTTGAGCCCGCGATACATAGGGCCTTTCCAAATCATCGCTTGAGTAGGAGAGGTGGCCTATAGACTAGAGTTACCAGAAGAGTTAAGTGGAATTCATCCGACATTCCATGTATCTCATCTGAGAAAGTGCTTAGCAGACGAGGATGAGGATATCGAGGTAGATAAACGGCTTAATTATGTGGAGCAACCAGTGGCGGCATTGATCGTAAGGAGAAGAGGTTAAGGAATAAAGCGGTTCCTCTTGTGCATGTACAGTGGAAGCACAGGAAGGGATCTTAGTCTACGTGGGAGACAGAGGAAGAGATGAGACAGCATTACCCACGATTGTTTGAGGAATAACAAGTTTCAGGGACGAAACCTAAATAAAGGGGGTGGACTTGTAACACCCGGTTATTTATAAAAGACAAAGAAAGAAGAATAAAGTGAAGAAAAAGGAATAAAGTGAAGAAAAAGAAAGAAAAGATATTTTACCCAAGTTGAGGGGTAAAAAGTGTCCAAAAGGACAAAAAGTTTAAAAGTTGGTGATAAAGGTGGTATGGCTGCCCTTGAGCCTACACACACTCAACATTAGGATGTTTTAGAGAGAAAAAGTGCAGAATTCGGATTTTGAAGGAGAACAAGAACAGAAGGTCGAATTCAAGGTAAGAATTCGTGTGTTATGGTTTCTTAACCGGTTTAGGCCTCGGCTATTTGCTTATACATGTTATATGTTGTTTGGGTGTGTGTTTGGTGGGTTTTAGGTGTTTGAACTCGATTTGCAAACGGGTTTGTAGAAGTCTTACCCAAAGAGCTACAAAGGTGAGTTCTAGAACCCCTCTTTTTACATGTTTTTAACTATTTTGGGACTGGAAATGCATGTATGAATATTTTTATAAAGTTGGGTTTTTATACCTATATGTATGTATGTGTGTATGTTGCAGGTGGGGTTTGATTTGGGCTATGTATGTGTTTGATGTTGTTATGGTTGTGTTTCTATGGCTTAGAATGTAAGATTTAAGCTTAGAACATGGTAGGTGATGTTTGGGGACTGAAATCTGATGTTTAGGTGCGAATGGGGCTGCTCATGCGCCCAACAAAGCTCATGCGCCTAAGTTTTAGAATAACTGCTTAAGTGTTCCTAATTCGGATGACCCTCTGAGTCTAACTCATCCGCATTTGCTAATGCGGATGAGCAAGAGGAATTGCGGATGAAAGTTATGCGACTGGAGGAAATGCGGATAAAGAGTCCACTGGAGAAGAACTGATTATTCTTACGCATTAACAAATGTGGAAGACCAGAAGTGATGCGGACAAGTTCTGCTCTTACGCATTGGCAAATGTGGAAGAGTGGAAGAAATGCGGATGAACAATAATGCGGAAGAGTGGAAGAAATGCGGATGAACAATAATGCGGAAGAGTGGAAGAAATGCGGATGAACAATAATGCGGAAGAGTGGAAGAAATGCTGATGAACAATAAGAAATGCGGATGAACATAAGAAATGCGGATGAACATAAGAAATGCGGATGAACATAAGAAATGCGGATGAACAAAAGAGATGCGGATGAACATAAGAAATGCGGATGAACATAAGAAATGCGGATGAACATAAGAAATGCAGATGAACAAGAGAAATACGGATGAACAAAAGAAATACGGATGAATAAAAAAATTACGGATGAACAATTAGAAATGCGGATGAACAAGAGGAAATGCGAATGAAGATAGTTTATTTTTTGAATTTTGTGGAAAAGTGCAGATGTAGGTTTTGACTTGGGAGGTTCCAGGGGGTTCATGTAAGTTGACTTTTAAGGTCATAAATGATGTGGTGGGCGATGTGTGATGTGATGTATGATTGGTGCTTATGTGATGGTGTATGCAATGTATGATGATGCATGATGATGTTACAGTTATGTATGATATGTTTTCTATGTTCCTTATTGTGTATGATGATGTGACTTTACGTGGTGTGATATTGTTAACAAACGTAAAGTGTTATCTTAACAAAGCGAATGATTAAGATAATGGAAGTGGAACATAATGAATGAACGGATAAAAAGCCTTGCAAGCAACTGGTAGGAGGTTCACAACTCATTGAGAGTTTTTAGCTCAATTGTGTGTGTCTACAACGTGCGTTTAGGCTAACTCATAAGGGTTCATACACACAGTAAGAGTTCAGTCTAGGTGACTGCTCCAATACGTGCATTTTCCTAATTACTGTGTGTTATACCCGTTCGGTCTTGGCGAACCCATAAGAGTTCACACACACAGGAGGAGTCTGTCCTAGTGACCACTCCGTATGTGCGTTATAGGGTCCTTTTTGCTTAATCCTAGGCGTATTGCTTGGTGCTCTAGAGGGTAGGGTTAAGTACATGACAGGACCTAGATTGAGGTAAAAGATAATAAATGTATGAAAAAGTACGAAGCGAACGATGATGAAGATAATAACTATTACATGATGTACGTATGATGTGTGATCACATGCGATAGTAATGAAAATGTTTTAACGAATGGAAGGTAATGCAATGTCTTTATAAAAACTAGAACTCACTGAGCAATGCTGATATTTTATGCATTTTCTAGTTGGCAGGTGAGCATTGTTGAGGATGGCGCGGGGCAGCTACTTGGCTCGTTTGGATGGCATCTATTTTTATAATACTTTTATGTTGTAATGCAATATGTATTTTGTAATTTGATAACAATGTATTATTTTGCTAAAGCTTTTGTAATGCATTGAAATGGGTGTCTAAATGTTTCCACTGCAATGTTTTTATCAAGTTAATGAAATTATATCTTTTATGTGCAATGATTTACCAGCCGTAAGCGTGTCGGGAACGGGGCCTTACACATGTGTTAATCCAGTGTTAGACATGTGTATTACCAGATTTACACATATGTAAACAATGAATGGATGATTTTTATAAAAAAAAGTATTTCAATATAGTAGGCGTTAGAAAGATAAAAAATACTGAATTTTATGGTGGAATTTTTTTGAAAAAATGATATCGTGGAAAAAGTTATGAACATTTTAAAAAAAGGGGGAAAATGAGATGTGATTTGCATGTGATAAAAAATGACTACACTTACATCTCATAAATATTTACAAATCTAAGTGAACATATGAATGTATGTGTGTGTATATGACAACTATTATATATTTTATATTAATTTGATAGTAATTACTTTTGTATGTTACAATATCATGTGTAATTATAGGAATTTATATAAACACATATGCCCCGCCCCAAATAAACTTCTCATATCATCATAAGTTCCTACACTTTGACAATATAAACAATTTTTAGGGTAACCTAAGTTCGTCCATATATTTTGAATAGAAAAGTATATTTTACTACCTCATAGGTTTTCAAATGAACTATCACTTAGGATTTAGCATACGTTATAACCTTAACTTATTACGATGAAATGACTTCGGTATCTTAGATAAAAGCTAGAATATGATTCATGGTAATATGAAGTATTATTTAAGTTTCAAAATTATATATGAAAAAATTTGTAAAACGTAGTATGTGTAACTTGTATGAGGTACCTATTTACATATGATGACTGTTTAAGAAACAAAAATATACTATTTATCAAAATTTCTCTGTAGATAAACATGCACACACACATATATATACATATATATATATTTATATAAGAGATCAAAATGAAAACCATGTTTATAACTAAAAAACCATGAAAACCACTATTACGAAATCACATAATTTATGAATTATTTATTTGTTTAATTATTTAAAGTGTATTTAAGTAACTTAACCAAGGAACAACGATGACTATGAAACAACTGACATATACGTAATTGTATAAGTTATGTATATGTAACTTGTATGTAACGCCCGAAATACAGTCGAAACGAGCCAATTAATAATAATGGGCTTAGTCAGGGTTATTTAATGAAAATAATAGGAAAATGGATTATGGACTGAGTAAACCTCACGGGTTATGTGTTTGATAGGTTTATGGTACGGGAACACCCAATATATATAAACGGATCAGCATGAGCCAATCTCATTTGCAACTCAACACCCAACTTATAGATAGAGAAAGTGAAAAGAAAGTGGTGATCCAAGGCTCGGTTGATCAAGAGATTGAAGATTGGTATTTGTGGGCCTCCAAACAACAAGAAAAAACCAAGAATCCAGGTAAGAAACATCATTTAATCGTTTCTTTAGGAGTAAATTCAGATTCTAGGGTTTGGGGTTTTTAAAGTGGCAAAGAATCACCCAAACTCACGTTTTTGTGTAAAAAAACATGTAAGATGCTTAGATATAGCTTTTTGGGTGATAAACCAAAGATTTGGGTGTAAAAGTTTGACGTTTTGGGTAAACAATGGGTTGATTTGTAATTTCAGCCCGTTATGCGAAACTATGGGTTCATCCAGGGAAATTATGTAGTTGTCTAGTGAAACTATAAAGACTTTCTATGAAACTAAATTTTCACAGGCCTGGATTTCCAACGAAAGTTGGGCGAAACTGGCAGCGAAACTGCCAACGAAGGTGGCAGCGAAACTGCCAACGAAGGTGGCAGCGAAACTGCCAACGAAGGTGGCAGCGAAACTAACAGCGAAACTAGCAGTGAATTTGCTGATCTGGCATCGAAATTGGGTAGAAATTAACCCCTTTAGTGTTAATTTATCTTTAGGCCGTGTAGTGCGACCCTTGCTTAGAAAGCTTGATTGAGAAGCTGCTCACTAAGCCTAGGTGAGTTCTAGATCTCCTATTTTAAAGGTTTTAAACTAGTTTGGGGCTTGAAATGCATACTAAATATACGATTTAAATGACCAAGATTTTAAGAGTTTTTTATAAGAAGATCGATTTTTCCAGCCAGGGGCGTTGCCCTTGGACCCCACTAGGGGTTGCTACCCCTAGGACCCGCTGTTAGGGGCTGCCACCCCCATCCCCTGTTGTCCCGCGAAGGGTCGGTTATGTTCTATGAAGACTTGTACTTGTTGTGCATGTGTATGTGTATGGGAATGGATGATGAATGATGATGTGTGATGGGGTATGTGATGTTTATATGATGGGGTATGTGATGTTTATGTGATGCTATGTATGAACGTGTTATGTTGACCTTATATTCGTATTATGTATTATTCCATGACTTACGCGTTATGACTATTAAATGAACGAAAAGTATTATGTAACCTAAAGCGAAAGTTAATGATAATAATAAGAGGAATGTAACGAAAGAATGAATGTATGCATTAATGGAAGAACGAATGTAAGGAAGTCTTGCAAGCAATGTAGGGAGGTTCACACCCAATGAAGGGTATTAGCTTAATTGTGTGTGGGTTAGCTACCCCAGAAGGATGCACACTGGGGTTCAATCCTTGTGATTCACCATATGTATAGGATTCTTGCCGTTTACCACGGTACTATGGTCAGGGCACCGAGTTCAATATGCGGGAATCTATCTATAGAATTCGGCCCAATACCCGCTTTATGCATGATGTGGGGTATAGCACATGGCATTGGTTCAGAATGTAAGTAAGAAAGATGAAGAATGTACGAAAGATAAGTAAGAAAGACTATGAATGAAAATGAATTATAATGATGACGTACATTGAGCAAAAGATAATGAATAACGATGGAAGATAATAATAAATTATCTACTTGTACGTAAGATGCATGATCACGTATGAAAGCAAAAGACGATTTAAAATGGAAGTAATTTTTTATTTATAAAGCTAGAACTTACTCAGCAACGCTGACTTTTATGTATTTTTCAGTTGGCAGGTGAATGTTGCTGAGGATGGCACGGGGCAACTACTTGACATTTTGGATGACATCCATTTATATAACTATAATATTTTGTGATGTAATGCAAATGATAATATTTTGTAACAGTTAACTATATTGTATTGTTTTGCAAAAGCAGTCATTAATATATGAAATGGTTTTAAGTTTGTCCGCTATGATATCTTAGCAAATATAAATGAATGTTTTATGTGCAATAATTGTCAGCAGTAAGCGTTTCGGAGATGGCGCCTTACATTGTATGAGTTACGTATAAATACTTTATTTTTTACACCTTGTAACACGTACTTATATATACGTACCATATGGTTTTATTTATAACATCCCCATACATACATACATACATACATATATATACATACATATATATACATATATATATACATACATATATATATATATATATACATGTACACACATACATATATGAATAGACATATATACATGTATACATAAACACATAGATTTATGTATATTATACTATATTAATATACATATGGAGAGGACAATGAAGTCTTTTCACTCAATCTCTTAAAATTAAGAGATAACATGCTAGATTCTAACACCCTAAATCTTGAATTCCCGTCCACTTCTTCCCATAGAAATAAAAGAGAGAGAGGGGAAGAAGATAAATGACCTGCATTAAAGAGAGAAAATGTAAATCTAGATCTCTGGTGGGTGGTATACCTACCTCGACTGATCTCGACATCCTGATCATGATGATGGTGGTGGTTATCTCTGAACCATGGTAGGGCTGGAGATACACGGCGATAGAGAAATATAGAAAGAGAGGAAATGCTAAGAAAGGGGTGGGGCTAGAAGAATTGAAGTTCTCTGGCGGCAACAAAGACAACTGTGCTGTTGAGTTTGGTTTAGAAATTCAAGATGAAGATGAAGAAGATGACAATAAGTGAAGATGAAGACAACTTTGTTTCAACTTAACAAAGTTGGTAACGTGGAGCAGCAATAGGTAAGTGACATCTTCTTTTGATTTTTCCATTATCTGTTTTTTTTATCAAGGTTTTATTTTACTCTTATTCGTCTATTTATTGATGATTAATGTGTCATTGTTGGTTTTCTTTGATTGTTACAACTATGGAAGAGATGTAATGCAATGGTGTGCGTCTCCAACATCGATTATATTCTTTTTTGCTTCATCAATTTCGTTTCTTTGTTGACCGCAGTTGCTTTCCTTCTATGTTGTTAGACTTCGTAGTCACTTTCGCCGCTAGTAAGTGAAATTGATTATGCCCCCTATTGACAAGGGTAAATTCTTAACTCTTACACTAACAGCCTCGTAGTGCATTTGTATAGAGGGTTGCTTCATCGTCTTTTAAAATCATACTCATTGATCTAGTTTTTTTGATTTTTATATGTCTATTGGAATTTATTAAGTCAATATGGTTGATTAGAAAGTAAAATTGCTTACTAATATTATTCAATTGCTAGCAAGTCATCCTCATAGAGTTATAACATGGAGCATATAAATGTGCTAATCATGTCCCAAACTATAAAAGCTACCCAACTTTAAACATGCAGGAGCTTAGAAGTCCAAATAAACCATTATGATATGTTGAACAACTTTATATAATAATATTAAAAGAGTTAAAGTGATTATTTGTATATTTATGGTTCTTAATAAATGCCTATATATAAATGAGACTTCATAAAATAACTAATTCTAATTTAAAGATTTTAGAATTACTCCTTTGTTAAATTTAAACAACTAGAACTTTTTCATACGATATTAAACACCATTAAATTCCAAAATTTTTCTCTTTAATTTGAGTATAATATTATTACATCAAAAAGAAAAAAAAGTTATACGTGAATACTACATATATGTAGTATTACGATACAACATAAATATTATATAATGCACTGCACATGTGTAGTTTGATATATATTACATATATGTATTATATATTTGATACATGTATATTATATCCATATTAAATATAAAACAATTATTGATATTATGGTGTATTTAAAAAAATATAATGTCATATAAAAAGTTATAAACGTATAAAGAAAAATGAGATCAACTTTTCCGGTTTTAACTTAAAACTAGTTCTTAAATATACTCTCCCTATATATCAATATATAAAGTAAAATTTGTATATTTTGAGAGTAAGGAATTGGTAGATGTCTAAGTAGTTCGAAAAAATTTATGTGCTTATATGCCCAACAAATGAATGAGGTGTTGGAGCATCGGTAAAAGGTAAGTTATCTTCCCAAAAAATTCTACGCGTTTTCTGTTCGAAAGATTGAATATGCTCAACATATAGCGACAATTCGTTTGTTATTAAGTTTGACCGCATGATTAAAAGAAAGAAAGATATAAAGGTGCTTGCTTTGGACATAATTAACTAAAAAGTGAATTTCTTCTTGCTAGAACCGTAAAGTAGATTAATATACAAATTCATTTTCAGATCACAGCCGAGGAACCGATTAAAAGTTAAGTCATTGATAATGATAATCTGAAACTAAATGAAAGAATGTGTTTATAATATTATATAAGATTTGCAGTATTATATTATTCAACTTTACTAAAAGGTTATTTGTTCGGCCGGTGGGTTTGACCAAATCGATCACTACTAGTGCACGCGAGCTTGATGCAACCAAATATATATATATATATATATATATATATTATATATATATATATATAATATATATATATATATACCTATATATACCTATATATATATACCTATATATACCTATATATATATACCTATATATACCTATATATATATACCTATATATATACCTATATATACCCATATATATATACCTATATATATATACATATATATATATATACCCATATATATATATATATATATACTTATATATAGGGGAGGGATCAAATGAGAACTAGTTTTTTTGTGAGAACTCTAAAACCAATCTCAACCATTAGTTCTCAATAGCAAAATTGTAATTAACAAAAACATATTTAGAAAATTTATAAATAAAAAAATAACATAAAAATAAAAAAAATAAAAACACAAAAATATTCCCCAACTTTCCTCTTTCATAAAAAAATATAAAAAAATTTATAAAAAATAAAAAATTTCCCGTTTTTTTTAACGAAATTCGTTTTACACACGTGTAATACTGGATTTACACATGTGTAAATCCAGTACTACACATGTGTATAACTAAATTTACACATATGTAAACACATGTGTAAATCCTATATATATATACATATATATGTATACATATATATATATATATGTGTGTGTGTGTGTGTATATATATATATATATAGGAGGGTTCAAATGAGAACGATTTTTTTTGTGAGAACTTTAGGAACCAATCTCAGCCACCCATTTTTATCATATGCAAATCATATGTTATTTTCTCTTTTTTTTAAAACGTTCATAACATATTTTCCTCGACATCATTTTTCAAAAAAAATTCACAATAAAATTTAGTATTTTTTAATCTTTACAACGCCTACCATATGATATATTTTTCTAAAAAAAACATAAATTCGTTGTTTACATATGTGTAAATCTCGTTATACACATGTGTAGTACTGGATTTACGCACACATGTGTAAAACGAATTTCGTTATAAAAAATGGGAATTTTTTTATTTTTTATAAATTTTGTTTATTTTTTTATGAAAAAGGGAAAATAGGGGAACATTTTTGTGTTTTTATTTTTATTTTATTTTTTATTATAATTTTTTAAAATATGTTTTGTTAATTACAATTTTGTCATTGAGAACTAGTGGTTGAGATTGGTTACTATAGTTCTCACAAAAAAACTATTTCTCATTTGATCTTTCCCATATATATATATATATATATATACACAGACACACCAAAGCTTGTAAACTGTTTGTGTTAAGGTGGTGATGGACTTAAAAAAATGTATAGAGAGTGGGAGTTAGCTCTCAAAGGTTAAACGAACGATCGAACTAAAAGCAGGAGTTGAGTCTTGAGTGTGTGTAAAATATTATTAAAAAGGAAAGAAGCGCGCAGTATGTGTGTACCTGTTGACACAGGGTTGCGGATGGAAATTATGTGGCCGCTAAGGCCCTCACCAATTTGCACATCAACAAGCTGGGAATCATCACTCCAAATCCAGCAACCTTGCTTTCCTCCGGGAACACCGGCTAGAACCAGCTCCTCGTTCCCAACACTATTATACGAATAAGCTTGGCAACAGTCCAGACCCAAACACTTTTCCTTACATTCTGCTTCACTCCTGGACTCCAAAAACGTCTGAAAAGTTACATCAATCTTCATGATCTCCATGCTTTGAAAACTAGAGTCGTTTCCGCTGCAGATACTTGACGGCCTTTTGCATCCTTTTTCCGTTTTAGTGATGTCAGAAACAGGCTCAAAACCAGGCAAACACTTGCATAGAGTATCGGTGATATTGCAGCTGCTATTCGGCCCACAAGCATTGTATTTGGCGCAATAATCCTTAGGCTCAGACCAGTTCAAAACCCATCTTCTGACGGTTAAATCCCAATAATACAACTGGATTTCACCGGAGCTATTCATGACCACCCTGGAGTAAGTTGGTTGCGTTTGGCTAGAATTTGATGAGGATAGCAAGTGAAGGGCAGCTACGGGCATTTTGGTAGGGTTTATGTTGCTTTCTAGCCCAAACCCGCTCTTCCAATGAAGCTTTTTCCCATCGAAAACGGTGTAATTGTTGTATCCGAAAACTTGATCTCTCTGGAACACGAAAGTGCCGGTTGCAGGGTTGTCAGGAGTTTTCCATGAAGTTAGTTTCATAGTCTTGTCCATGCGCATGCCAGGAAGGAAAGTGTCGGTAGGGAAACTAAAACTAGACCAGACGGGGGTTCCTGATTCATCTACTAGTACCAGGCTTCCTACGTCCAGCATCTTCAGGGTCCTCGACCCTGATTCTGAAGATGTAGACGTAGGCAGACGAGTGATCAAGTACTTGTTGAATTTGTCTTTCACCACAAGATTACCATCATCTTCAATGGTGAGAATAGCGGAACTTGATGACACGGGGTTGTCTCGGTTACCCACCCACACGATTGTCTTCGGGTCCATGTAATACCAAATCCCAACATACCTTTGATTTCCATCGTGGCTCCTGAAAAATCCCATTTCGAAGATTTTTCCGGGTGAAACGAGTGTGTCATGATTATCATCTCTGATTGACCCGTTTTTCGCTAAGCTGTGCCATGATGCGTGACACCGAGGAGATGATATGAACACGGAGAGAGCGGAGAAGATGAAAATAGTGATGTTAAGGAGAGTCTTCATATGGAAAATACCAGGATATGATGTGGGAGATTATTAGACTGCTAAGACACAAATTTGTGTTTTCTAAACATGCCCATGTGAGGATTTGTATGTATTCTTCATTTTACAGAACGATTAAAAAAAGAACGTGTTTTCTATTTCCATACACGTTTTTTCTATTTATTATTATAATCCATATGATTAATTAAATTGAGTGGGGTAATATAAAAAAAACTTTTTTCATATATTATAGCAGATTGTAAGAATTTATGTATGTATGTTTTAAGAAATAACACAGAAGACAAACAACAATGCAGACAGTCACATGGAGAGCACGTGGTTGGGAGGTATTACACGACACTTTAGCAAAAAATGGGTCAATCAGAGATGATATAATTCTTCATCATGTTTTTTTTACCCATTGATTAGTTTTTAGTTATTAATTGTTAGTATTATCAAGTTAATATATTTACTAATATCAAAGTTTAAAACATAAATTCTTAAGTTAGACACTATTAGAATTTTCTTTACTTGAAAAGACTTGAGCAATTATATGTATTTCTAATTATAATTTGATTATATTACTAGTTGTACCTCATACCTTTATAGTTTGTATTTTTGTGTTTTCTTTATTTTTACTTTTCACTTAATATTTTTACATTCACCCATAATATTTTTTCACTTATAATATTAATCTCATATAATTTTTGAAATTAACATATTTTTTGTTTTTATGTTTCAGTCTAAAATGCATGTGGTTCAAAGTTTTTAACTTTATTTTTCACGTTTAATGGACATGTTATATTATGCGTTTCAGTTTAATTTCTGCACGTATTAACAAGCCGCAACAGGTGTGAATGGTTCAACAACTTTATGTCTAATTGTGATTCAGTTTAAACTTTTTCAGTTTTATTTCTTCTTTTTTTAAAACTTTTCATGTATTGGTGGTCGCTAGCGACGATGCAACATTACTGCTACTCAACACGGTTGTACACCCTGCCGCAATTAGTGAGATTCAATACTAGTTTTCTTCATTTTATGACTATAAATGTTTTTGGTATCATTTTGCTTTTACAAGAAAAAAAGTACGTTTTTCATATATTCGTTCCAATTTACAAACTTGACTTATAAGCATTTATAAGTCTAACAAATATTGATGAATCTAAATCCAATTATTACATGTTTGTCATAAGGTATTTAAAGTACTATTTAATCCAATTCAATCAATAAAATTGTAAATCATATGAAAACACTCAAAATTTAATATTCAAGTCATGACACTGATAATAACGTCAAGTTATACGACAAGATTACTAAAAGCAAAATCTAAAGTAAACATAATCTGATGATTGTCTTGAATCTTTCATATATCACGGTGAAGTGATCTTCAAATCTTGGTGCTTCAATCGCATCATGTGCATCGTACTTCAACTGCAAACAATTGCCAACGTATTGTTGTGAATCCAAGGATCACAATCAGAAATTATCAGGTTAGATTGACTTTGAATAATGATCACGGAATTATCAAAATTCATTGTTTAATTGATTGAAAACGAAATAACAATTGCAATATGAATAATAATGCAGAACACAACAATTAAGTGCAATAATTGAACAAATATGACTTGATTCAAAAGTATTTTATTAAAACAGATTAATGATTACAAAAGAACAAATAATAATTGTTGATGATGATGGTTGTTATGATTCTATTGATGATTTCGGTGTAAAATGATGTTGCGGCTGCTAGGGTTTGATCGTAAGTTTAGGATAACTAGCAACTAGGATTTTGTGATTGATTGATGTACTGATCGATGTATTGTTAGGTACTTAGACGTATCCCAATGTGTGAGCCTATGCCTTGTATTTATAGGCTCGGGATATTATTATTAGGGTAACAGTGGATTTCTTGGAAACAGTAACTTTCTTATTGTGGTAAAAAGTTACTCAGAGAATGTTATGATGTGACACATTCTCTGACTGTGTTAAAGTCATCCATAGGAGTTGACTTTATGACATCACTCAGTGTTTTACTTGTTGACTTGATGTACTTGGTGAAGTACATGCAAGTGTTGGTCTTTCGTAGATTATAGGTCTTCCGTAGATTATAGGTCTTCCGTAGGAGTTTTGCATTCCGTAGGAATCTTCACTTGGTAGACTTCATCCCTAGTAAATTGTTCATCCACCACAGATTATCTACGAAAGAACATAATGTTCATCTGTAGATGTTGCTTACACTTAGTCAATTTTATAAATTGAGTAAGTATGATGTTAGCCTGCAATCACATATATAAATCAACATAGTTATGGGTTAACCTATACATATAATGCATAAATTAAGATAATAATTTACAAGTGTTTGCTACACAAGATTGATTAAAGTTCTAAACCTATACAATGCATCTAGACCTATCAAGACTAGATCAAATAATACTCCCCCTTAGGCTTAGACGCTTGTAATCAGATTTCCAAAATTGACAGCTCTTTAACTCTTGACACATCTTCTTGTTGAAATATGAGACTACATCCTTTTGATCATCATACTTTTATTTCAATATCTATTCTACAAATCTTCTGTAATGTCTCAAAACTTAAGCCCAACACATTCTCTTCAGTGGAAAGAGTTGTCAAAACATTATTGTTGTTTACTATCTTAATTTTGTGACTTCAGGAATCTATGATCCAACCAGCTACCTAGATTCAAATTTCATTCTCTTGTAATCCTTAGCATGCAGTTTGTGAATGACTTGAATGATGTGCACATACATGCATAGGTCACTTTGAACTTGTTCATCTTTGAGCTTTGGGAAGAACTTATCATGGAGATACGAAGTGTAGCTTGGATAAAGAAGTTTGATTTCAACTGGAACAAAAAGTCTTATGCTCTTGGCCTTCTTCTTATCTTCATTTCTTAGTAGCATTAATTCTTTAGTTCTCTCAATATATCCCCATTCAGTTATGGGAAATGTGTATTGATTGCCTTCAATAACCTTGATAGCTACTGTCTTTCTATTGAGTATCCAACCTTCCTTAGGATTTCATCATCAACCAATCTAGAGGAGTTGGATTTGGATCTTATCTGCCCTTGATTTCTCCTGTTATGCTTAGCATTATCTCTCCTTGATTCTTTAAGCACATCATCCTTGAATTTTGTTTTCAACTTTCCCAATAATACAAAGAAATCCCTTCCTCTTGAGTTTATTGGGTAGTTGGATATGATTAAGCTTTGGAGATCATGAATATCAGAATCAGGAAGATTCAAAATTGTGTTTACAAAATGGAAGTATTGAATCCTTCCAGAGTCCTCTTAATTACTGCACAATCCCAGTCTGGATCATAATTCCAAGCCATAATCCTATTTTCACCAGTAGATCCCGGAGTTGTGAGATGATCAAATAGTTGAATCAATGTGGACTTCTCTTCAGCGATTTCTCTTACTGTTGTACCAAGTGACCATACTTTGAAAGGTATCAATTCCTTGGTTCTCTTATGAACTTTTGTTTCCCAGTATATTGATCTTTGCTTTCCATTGTCACCGGCACAACAGGAGTCTTTGATTGATGTTCATATGTAGGATTTGGAGCTTTAGTTCTGAATTTCACCCCGGTCTTTGATTCTACCTTCATTAAATGCTCCATTATCCTTCTAAGCTCTCCTACTGATCTCCCTCTCAGCTCATGCATCTTGTAGGTATGACTTTCCAACCAACAAGTCATACTATATTTGCTGAGTTTTGGTGTATCACGATGACCTAGCTCTTTCTTTATTTTCTGAATAGACTGAAATGTTGTGAAGGTTTCATAGTTGCAATTGGGAATCATGAATCTTGCAAGCTTGAATTCTTTAAGCACATCCTTCAACTCAGTCATATGCATTATTTTTTGACCATGTCGTATGGACAACCATGGTTGATCAGTGTCATGAACATTGTTGATTGTGGCCTCTCTTTTAATTTGTCATTTGTAGTCAGTAGTTCATCACCTTTTTGTTCCTTTCATTCTTTTGGAGATCCACCTTTGTGAGTTCTTTCCATTCTTCATCACTCTTAGAATAATCATGTGAAATAGGCTTCAAAGTTGATAAATCTACTAAAATAGTGTGTTCTAGTGACATAGTTCTTGCTTTTTTTGGGGAATCCTTGACTTCTATTACTTTTTTCTTGAAGTTTCCCAAATATTTTCTTTTCTTATTGTATTGAATGTTTGCCTTTGAAGCTTCAGTAGATTCTTTTGTTGTTTTTATGGTTGGACCACTTGATTCAAGAGCATAAATTCTCATTTTAAGCTTATTAATTTGTTGATCTTTTCTTCAGAAGCTCAGATTGATTGCTCAAGATGTTGTTTGCTTTTTCTAATTCCATTGTAGCTTCTCCTTTTTCATCTTTTTCATGTTTCACAAAATCTTTAAGTTCTCTAACCAGCTCATGAAAGGCATCTATCACTTTTGAGCATTTTCTCTCAACCTCAAAGAATCTTTAACTTTTTGTTAGACTTAATTGTCAACTTGTTATACTCAGCCACCAGGTAACTTTTACTTACATGATGTCATCATCACTTAGATCATCTTCATGGTAAGAAATAACATCAACATAAATTGTTTCACTTTCACCTTCTTCATTAACTTCTTGATTTTGTTCATTAATTTCTTCATACATACTTCTTCATTTTTGTCAGCGCATTATCATCTTCCTCAAGGCTTATCACTTCAGTAGGAACTCTACTTGTAGTGCTTGAGTTTGATTTAGCTGTTGGAAATACTGGCTCTTTATGAGGTTGTTGATGGAGTTGATGATCAGTGGTGGGTGAAAATGGTTCAATGTTATTTGAGTTGTAGGTGTTTAAAATTGGGATATTGATAGTGGTACAGTGATGGCTTGTGACACTAGTTCAGTCTCACCAAAATTGACTGATGCTTGGGACTAAACTGGGGAAATAGGCAAAGTGTGGTCACTTACAGGTGATTGTACTTGTGGAGATATATGGTGGTGGTGTATGGGTGATTGAAGAGGAGATTGGGATGCTTGTTCAGTTGCAGCAGGAGAAATGTCTTCTTGGTCTTCATATACCAACTCTTATGGAATATCATCATCTGGATCAACCATATGCAAACATTGGGATTTCTTATCCTTCATATTTGCCACTTATCTTGTTAAGTACAGATCTGCCTAGGTGAGCTTGTACAAATACATCACCTTCTTTTTCAATTGAAGGCAACTCTGCATTAATGATCGGTTGAATGAATCTTGGAAAAAGGAACATGTTGTTAGTCTTCTGAAGTCAAATTTGATCACACAAACATCCAAATAGGTACTTTGAATAATTTTATGTTCTTCATTCACAGATTCCAATGATTCCAGAAGAGATATGCCTTGAAAAACTATCAAATCCGAACTTCCTATTTGAGATACACTTTAGACAAGTGTGACATAGTAACCGGTAAGGCTGCACAATCTTTCTTTCTTGATTTCTCCCCTTTCAAAATCTCATTTATATCCCAGGAAATTAAATATATTTTCAATGTAGTCATTTTCAAATACATCTAGGTGACCCACCTTTTGTTCTCCTAACTCAAGAACTATCCTAATAATCTGCTGATCAATTCATAGTCGTTTATTCCTAATCTCTACATATATAAATTCATTCTCTCCTTCTTTTTCTACCTGAGCAGAGTTCCAGAAGTTGACAATGTGCAATTGATAAATGACTGGATTTGTTGTCAGAGCATAAAACATCCTAAATCTTCTTAAGTAACAAATAATGTCTCGACACCCTTCAGACGCAGGATCATTGGCATTTAGGAATGCACAGACATTGTGTTCTCTGGAAATCAGTTTGCCATCTGTGAAGAAGAATGAGAAAAATTAGGTTAAAATAGAAGTTCAGACATAAGAATGTGAAAAGTTGAGACGAATCAAACATTTCATTATCGATGATTTTGATATGTTTGACCTTGTAAACAATGATCGAGAGCTGAATCAGAGATCAAGTTTAGTGTATGGTTTGATGTTTTAATGAGGGTAATTTGAATGTTGGCGGAAAGAGGGGTTAACTTTTTGTGAATGATTTTCTAGGTCTGAAAAAGTGAATAATGAATAACAAGTTAAAAACATCATTTATACTCCCTCAGACTAATTAATTACATTTATTAAATGATGTGCGACCCTCTTTCCTTATTACCCTTTCGTGGAATTTTATTAATTTTGTAGATTTTAGTTCTTTCGTAGATCATATACAGATGGCAAACCTTGAAAGAACTGAATTTGATGAAGTATAATTTTAATTTCCATATGTTAGGTTACCAATCTACAGATGTCATATTTATCTTGTTTTAAGTTTCACACTGTAGCATTTGTTGATAAGAAAAATGCACTGTAGCTTCTATTAAAGTCCTAATTTTGCACTGTAGCTTCTACTGAATTGTAAAGTTTGTAAGTTATTAGTTTGTATGATTCTATAAACATGTTAGAACCATTTGTTGCTTTTGGATCTTGTTGACTTTGTCTACATGGAAAATGTGCAGGAAATGATTTGACTTTAAAAACCTCATGTATACTTTAGCCAAGTTAGTGCTCAAGTCCCATTTCCTTCATTTGACTTTTTGAAAATTCAGATTTCATGATTTAATGCATTAACTACTCCTTCTAAATTTGTGATTAGTGATAAACTGATGCATTTATCATAAATTTACCTAGAAGAATAGCATGAAAGACACTAGTCCATCCAAAAGAACTGAAAATAGCTTAACTAAAATTATAAATAAAAATGAATTAAATATTATGTACAAGATATAGAGACAAATAATGGGATCATACTATGACACTAAGCATCTTCTTGTATCAATTTGTTTGATGATATGAGACATGAATCTAGTGCTGATTGCAAGTATGATGTTCCACATAAATTCAAACAGGAGTATGTGTTCAACTTGGCATACTTTTTATCATGTTTTGGTGTTGATTAAAGATAGCCAATTATGTGCTCCACATTCAATTCACATTAGAGTTTGTTGTCCGTTTATGAGTCAAGTCATCACTTTTTCACACTTTAAAACTATCCGTTTGAAATCTCATTAGTACATTAATGCAAAAGCTCTTAAGTTAATATACAGTTGATCATAATAGATTCTTTTTAGAGCTTAGATATGATCATCATCATGTCACAAGGTCTTTACTTCCATAAATCCAGGTCTTTGTTTACACAAAACAAAGGAAATCTGATTTGCAAAAATATAAATTATAAAATGTTGTTACACAGTATGCGTGAGCGAGTGATTTGATCACATCAGGATAAGACTTAATTGCTTTATCCTCTAAATGGAATTGCCACTAACAGTCACCTTTTCATTATGTTATGCATGCATTAGTTTATTTTCCACTCAAGCTGAACCTACCCACATATGAAAGCACTTCTGATCAGTCTTTAGTGAAACTTTAATACTCAGGCAAGTAGCAAAGACATAATGTACTATCATTTCCCAAATATATGGTATGTTGAAAAAGAAGACAAATCAATGAAGACAATATTTTTGTATTTTTTTATGATCTTATGAATGTTTTTGTATTTTCCAATGAATATATATACAAGGACAGACTCATGCTTTTCTTTGTTGATAATGATTAATCTAATTTGATCCTCCTAAAGATTCAATTAGAAAATTAAATCTAACTAAATCAAAGGCTTTAATGAATAAATCAGCAAGCTGATTTTTTGTATCTACTTTAACTAACTTAATTAAAACCTTTTTTGAACATTCTCTAAGAAAAATGGTATCTGATTTCAATATGTTTTGTTTTACTATGTTACACTGGATTAGAAGTGATGAACATAGCAGTTGAATCATCAATATGAATTGGTGTTTGAAGGAAATTGTAACCATAATCAAATAATTGGTTTTTCAAACATAGAACCTGAGAGAAACTGGCTTAAGCAGCTATGTACTCAGCCTCAGTTGTGGATACAGATACATTTGTTTGCTTTTTTGCATTGCCAAGAAACAAGTCTTGGCCCTATGAATTGACATCCACCAGTTGTGGATTTTTTGTTGTTGTTGCATCCTCCAAAGTCACCATCAGAGTATGAGCAGAGGTTGAAATCTCCATCTTTAGGATACCAGAGTCCAAGAGCTAGCTTTCCTTTGAGATATCTAAAGATCCTTTTAACAGTATTCAGATGTGGCTCTTTTGGATCTGACTGGTACCTAGCACAAACACACACAAAAAACATTATGTTAGGTCTGTTGGCTGTTAATACGTTAAAGATCCTATCATTGATCTATACAATCTTTGATCAATTGGTTTCCCTATAGGATCAAGTACAATCTTATCTATTGTTGATGTCAGCGTTTTGCATGAAGAGGTATCATCAAGATTGTACATTGTTGAATCAAGAAGAAGGCTGGTGCAACCAAAACCAAATCACTTAGACAAATTTTGGTGCTGCTTACAAAGGCTTCCGAAGCCAAGTGTGGAACTTCCAAAGGAAGTAGAGTTCTTCTGAAGACAGAGTGAAAGTTCCACTTCCGAAGCCAAAGCTCTACTTCCGAAGATAAAGTATTCACTTCCGAAGATGAAGTCTCAAAGGAAGAAATCAGAAGACTACTTCCGAATTATGAAGAAAATAGAAGTTCTCAAGCCTCGGAAGAAGCAGCCTCTTCTGAAGTATAAGTGGCTTCGGAAGTACTTGTTCTTCCGAAGCCATTTAACCTTCGGAAGACACTGCTATGAACCAGTGGACATAAGTATGGCCTCTAACACTCCGCTGTAGACCTCTGATAGTACATGACGTTTTCTCAAAGAGCCATGTAGTTGACCATACTTTATTCCGTTGTTCACCTTTTTATGTTAGTACAAGTTACCAACTTTAGTTGGTGACAAAAGGTAAGTCAGGGACATGTCCTGACTACCATATCTCAGATAAAGTCTTATCTGAGATACCTTAAACTATAGCTTTGTAGTATTTGCTTTAGTTAGAGGATTCCAGCTGGTATCAAAGTATATCCGGCTGTAGGTAGTATTATATATAATCTCTCATTGTAACTCATAAGAACATGCTTGTAAGAGTCTTGTAATATTTTGAGTTGAAAAGCAATATATGCAAGTACCTTGAAAATTACTTCTTGTGTTTTGTTATTACTTATTATATTGTTATCAACTCTTAAAGATTTTGCTTTCATCGAGAGTATTGTTTAAGCGAGTTTGAGAGAAAACAAATATTTAGTGGCACAAACCAATCCTGTAATTGGTATCAGAGCATTTTAGGCTCTTGATTGTGTGATCTAACAATCCAAATCAACCTGTTTTTCACTCCTCCTTACAACTCACAAAAATAGCCCTTAACAAATCCAAAGTAGAGATGGGAACCATGACCAAAGCTCCCATCATTACTCCTGAAAACTTCAGGTCTTGGAGCAGAAGAATGGAAGGATTCATCAAATACCAAGACAGCAAAATGTGGAACTCCATTGTCAACGACCCATATAAACCAAAGGTGGCATCACCTGGTGGAAACGGTGCCATGATAGAAAAAGCTATTGAAGATTATTCTGATGAAGACAGAAAGAAAATGGACATCGACAACAATGCTATGACTATCCTGATGATTGCAATACCCAACTCCATCATGGTGGGGTTTGAGCATTGTAAGTCTGCTAAAGAATTTTTTGATGCACTTGCTTAGATGTATTCAAGCTCCAATGACTCAAAGACGGACTCACTGAAGTAGTAGTTCGAGAAATTCACTTATATTGCTAGAGAGACCCTCAGCCATCAGTATTTCAGGTACATGGATCTTATTTCTTCACTTCAGTCTATGAAGATCACTCCTGAACTCAGAGATCTCACAAGAAACTTCATGAGTGCTCTTCCAAATGAGTGGACATTCTAGTGTGTCTCTATTAAGAGGATAGAGAACTTGAACACTCTTACCATAACTGAACTCTACGGCATCCTTGATGGATACCGGTTGGAGATGGAGAGTAGGAAGGGTCACCAAACAAGCAGACCTCTGAGTCTTCCTGCTAGCAACGCTTTAATGGTTGCTGAAGGCTCAGTACCCCCATAAGCTCAGCAATACCTGACATACAACCAGCAGCCATCCTGCTCTTCTAGACCTTAAATCACTTTTCCTGAGACTCCAAGGTCTCAACAGGCTCAGCACAACTCCTTTCAGGACAACTGTGCCTTTGTCTTAGGAAGTGGGCACTCTGGTGATTTTCAATATCGTTTTGATGATCTAGAGTGTTTTTGTCCAGACGATGTAGAGTATATGGACATCATCCAACAAATGGCTCTTTTAACCCACAGAACGAAGAAGTTCTTTAAGAGAACTGGAAGGCAATTCCCTCAAAACCCAACTGCCAGCATGTTGGGTTTGACAAGACCAAGGCCAAATGTTATAACTATAACCAACTTGGTCACTTTGCAAGGGAATGCAAGGCTCCCAAGACCAATCCGGGAACCCCACAAGCCTCCACACATCCCTCAACCTCAAAGCCCACTAGAAAGTCAACTGAAACAACTGCAATGGCTCAAGAAGTTGACTGGAGCTTCATGGTACAGGATGTGACTCCTGCTCAAGCTCTCATGGCCGGAACAGATGATAACCAGGTATACGAACATCTCTGTACTCCTGCTTGTATGGCTAAGGTTAAATTATATCAGGATTACAATATGGAAATTAGATATAATATTGAGTCTTTCAATATCTTAAAATCTGATTTTAAAAGGGTTGAATCTGACTATCAAAAGACAATTGAGGAGTTTGAGAAAACTGTGTCCCTATTAAAACATGAACACACCAACTACAAGAGTCAAATAAAGGATCTGATATCCAAATTGTCTAAGGCTCAAGTCCAGCTTGTCACTGCTGAGGCTCAAGCCAGGAAGCATGGTATTTCTGAGCAGAACTTCCAAGTTGTTCTTGCATCATCCTCCCACTCCAAACTCTGTTATCAGAACAAAGGAGGGTTAGGAACTAATGAAATTGCTCCACCACATTCTTATGAGTCAATAAGACAACCTAGATATGGTACTGAAGAGCAAGAGGTTCCAACTACTAACCCTTCTTCACTAGAGTTAAAGGAGAAGCAACAATAGTGGCCACCACAGGGAAGGAACATGTAAATGTACCAGTGAAGATCAAACCCTAACCACCAAAGCCAGAAGAAGCAGAGCTAAAGCTACTAGAAGAACTGCCAGGAAAGTGGCTGAGTCTAAGCTGAAGATTGACCCAAAACAGAAAGGTGTCTTTATCTTAGCTGGATTCTAGGTGATAGGTACTTCTAATTCAGGAAAGGATTGTAATACCAGCAGTCCTGTCCTACCAAAGGATCAGAAGTTGAAGGGAAAGGTTGCTGATCAAGAGAGAAAGACTAAGAAACAGCAACCTACAAGCTCCCAAAAGACTAACATTACATGCATCATGTGTGGTCTACAAAACCACATGGCTAAAGATTGTTACTACAATCCTGCTAGCATACATTATGCAAATAATGTTAGAAACGAAGGAGTCAGGGAAGGTTTCTCATTTGGACCTTATCAGATGGTCCAAGTGATGAAAAAGGGAAAGCTAGTTTCTGAAGCCAGGTTGTCTTTGGAAGAAACTCCTTCTTCCGAAGGGAAAATGGCTTCGGAAATAAAAGCTACTAAAGTTTGGAAGAACAATAAAGCTCTGTTGAAACCATCCCAGAAGAAGACTGCTTCGGAAGAAAAGGTGGTGAAGGTTTCTTTCGAAAAGAAAGAAGCTTCGGAAGAATGCCAAGCTGCAAAAGCTTCAACAAGCTCATCCTCTATGATCAACCAAAGGATGGATTGGAAGATCAAGGAATATGCTGCAGCCCAAACCTTTTCTTCAAAGACATCCATTGAACCCCCATGCTTAACTTTTAGATCAATTATGTCACTATCATTGGAAGAACCCAAGACCAACAAGGCTTGGGTTTTCAATCAAAACTAAGAATCTCATCTTATGTGTGGGGACATCCATATGACAAGAACAACAATGTCTAGATTGTAGATAGTGGATGCTCCAGGCACATGACAGGGAACAGATCTCTCCTTCAATAGTTTCAACACTATGATGGACGTCCTATCCAATTTGGAGGTGAGGCCGGAGGATATATTTCTGGCAGAGGGAGTATATCCAAAGGTAAGTTAAAGGTTGACAAAGTTAACTTTGTCAAACAGCTTGAACACAATCTGTTAAGTGTTTCTTAGTTCTATGATCAAAAGCACCAGATGCTTTTCACAGAGCATGAGTGCATTATCCTCAAACCAGGGATGACAATTCCTCCGGAATTGGTGCTTCTTAGATCTCCCAGGAAAAGGGATATGTACAAGCTGGATATGAACAATGCTTCCCTAATGGGTGAAGTATCATGCTTTCTTTCCAAAGTTGATAGTAATGAGTCAACACTTTGGCATAAACGTATGTGTCATGTAAATTTTAAGACAATGAATAAATTGGGTAAAAATAACTTGGTACATGGTTTGCTTAAAAAGGAATTTTTCGGTATCATTTTTAAGAACTAAAGATGAAACTGCTGAAACATTAAAATCTTTTATTCTTAAAATAGAAAATCAAATTGATCACAACGTTAAGATTATTAGAAGTGATCAAGGGACTGAGTTTAAGAACTTCATTCTTGACTCATTCTTTAACTCAAAAGGGATTTCCAGACAATATAGTGCTCCCAGAACTCCTCAACAAAATGGTGTTGCTGAGAGGAGGAACATGACACTTCTTGAGGCTGCTCGAACTATTTCAGCTGATTCCAAACTACCTCTAACATTCTGGGCAGAGGCAATCAACACTGCATGCTATGTGCAGAACATAGTTCTTGTAGTTAAGCCACATGTAAAAACCCTTTATGAGCTATGGAACAAGAGGCCACCATTCATTGGTTTTCTGAGGTCCTTTGGCAGCAGGTGTACCATACTTGACACAAAGGATAATTTAGCAAAATTTGCTGAAAAGTCGGATGATGCTATCTTTGTTGGATACTCCTCTAGCTCCAAAGCTTACAGAGTATGCAACATTAAGAATCAACAATTTGAGAAGTCATCCAACATAGTTGTTAATGAGCACACTCCTTGTGTTAGGGGGAATGACCCTGATCATATCTCTGATTTAGAATTATTTCCAAAGTATTCTAAACCTTCTTGTGAGAATGTTTCAGTTGGAACAAGTGCTCAAAATGATGTTGATGCTGTTGCTGATGATCAACTGTTTGAGCTACCCAGACCTCTTCCAAGTTCTCCAAGAGCTGTAACAAATCAAGCTTCCATTATTCACATATCAGACAACATATCCATATCAAGGAATAGTGAAGCTTCAACCAGTGAATCACCTGCTAATCCTCAAAACTCATCAGGTGATCCTACACAACACCAAGCTGAGGGAGGTAGCATTTTGAAGGAACAGGTGTTTGTTAATGCTACTTCACAACGAACAATTGATGATGTTTCTCTTTCATTCAATCAGTCCTCATTGAATGAACTTGAAACAACAGCTGGACAAAGTGTTCCAGTTCCTGAGCAGAATATGTCCAACCTGGATCTATCTCTGCAACTAGAAGTGATTCCTCATCTTAGGATTCTTAACACTCATCCAACTGAGAACATCATTGGGGATGTCTCTAAAGGTGTGAGAACAAGAGGGCAGACTCATCAAGGGAATGCCTGCTTCTACTCATGCTTCTTATCCCAATGGAATCCAAGAAGGTGGAAGATGCCTTGAAGGATAGTAGCTGGGTTGAATCGATGCAAGAGGAGCTGCTTCAATTCAAAAGACAGAAGGTTTGGAACCTATGTCCGCTACCATCTGGTCAAGTACCAATAGGCGATAAATGGGTTTTCAGGAACAAAAGAGATGACAGAGGCTTGATCATCAAGAACAAGGCAAGACTGGTGGTTCAAGGATACACTCAAGAGGAAGGAATTGATTATACTGATGTCTTTGCACCTGTTGCAAGACTTGAGGCAGTTAGGATCTTCCTTGCTTATGCTGCTTCCAAGAACTTTACTGTCTACCAGCTTGATGTCAAGTGTGCCTTTGTATATGGGGATATAGATAGGGAAGTTTATGTGTGCCAACCTCTAGGATTTGAAGACCCACATCATCCTCACTATGTGTGCAAATTGGATAAAGCTCTATATGGGCTGCACCAAGCACCAAGGCTGTGGTATGAGACTTTGTCTCAGTTTCTCCTAAGAATGGCTAGACCAGAGGAACCATTGACAAGACGTTATTCATAAGGAAGTTTGGTAAGGACATTTTGCTTGTTCAAGTCTATGTTGATGACATCATATTTGGATCTTCAAATGACCAAATGTGTAAGGACTTTGAAAGCATTATGAAGAAGAAGTTTGAGATGAGTTCCATGGGAAAAATAGACTTTTTCCTTGGAATTCAGGTGAAGCAATTGAAGGAAGGCTTCTTCATCAATCAATCCAAGTATGCCAATGACATCTTAAAGAGATTTGAGATGAAAGATTGCAAGCCAGCTAAGACACCCATACCTAGAAACCATAATCTTTGTCCTGACCTTGAGGGGGAGGATTTGATCAACATAGTAGAGGGCGATATTGGTTCTCTGATGTATCTCACAGCCAGTAGACCTGATATCATGTTTGCAACTTGCATATGTGCAAGATATCAGGCTGCTCCAAAGGCGTCTCACCTAGCTGCTGCAAAGAGAATCCTCAGATACCTCAAAGGAGCACCTAAATTGGGTCTCTAGTATCCAAGAAATAGTGATTTTTGGTTCTCTGATGTATCTCACAACCAGTAGACCTAATATTATGTTTGCAACTTGCATATGTGCAAGATACCAGGCTGCTCCAAAGGCGTCTCACCTAGCTGCTGCAAAGAGAATCCTCAAATACCTCAAAGGAGCACCTAAATTAGGTATCTGGTATCCAAGAAATAGTGATTTTAATCTCTATGGATACTCTGACAGTGACTATGGTGGCTGCAATATTGACAAGAAATCAACATCAGGAGGATGCCAATTTCTTGGTGGAAGGATCATCTCGTGGCAATGCAAGAAATAACCTTGTGTCTCTACATCAACTGCTGAAGCTGAATACATTGCTGTTGCTAGCTGCTGTGCCTAGTTTCTGTGGATTCAGAACCAGATGTTAGACTATGGATTCAAATTTATGAGTACTCCTATCCATATTAACAACAACAGTGCTATCTCCAATACTGAAAATCCGGTGAAGCACTCCAAGACAAAGCATATTGATATCACGTACCATTTCATTAGAGATATTCATGAGAAAAATCTGATTAAGCTGGTCAAAGTTGATTCAAATGAACAATATGCTGATCTGTTCACCATAGCTTTTGATGAACAAAGATTTAAGTATCTTATAACAGCTATTGGGATGATAAACATTGATTAGATTACCTCTTTTGAAAACCTTTTAATATGTAAAGTCTTATGTCAATACAAATTAAGCCCTGTTACAAAAGATCTTTCTAAAATTTTATAAGTATAAATTTCTTTCGAAGAGAAATTAACCCTCGGAAGTTATTTTCATATCTTCCGAAGCAAAATTTCTCCAAGGATAATTTTCTTCTCGGAAGAGTTTTTAGTCTCGGAAGAAGCGATCGATTTCATATTAGATCTACTTCCAAAGCTTACAAAATCTCTTCCTTCGGAAAGCAATCTCTACTCTCGGAAGTAACTTTTACCTTCTGAAGTAGGAATTGCCTTCGGAGGACAAATTACCTTCGGAAATGTTTTATATTAGGAAGATAGATTTTACTATGTAACGGAAATCTCTTGGGCCCCACACTGTAAAAAGCAAAGATTTTGTTAATGATGTCGGATTATTTAACTAAATTAAACCTTACCGCCCCAGTCACTTCATCCACTAAACCGTCATTTCACCTTATCCTAACACTTTACCACCATTCCACCCTCTTTTAAATAATCCCGACTGTTCACTCTCATCTTCTTACCACAAAGTTTACAGCCCTAAAAGTTTCCTTGCTTCCAAATTCACCCAAACTCAAACTGCTTTACCTTCACTTTTACAATGGCCCTAAATCCTCAACACAACCAAGTCGCTCTTCTTGATTCTTCAAGAGATGCTGACTTCTCTGAAATCATCTCCTTCCTCACCCAATCATCCTACTACATAGCCTTGACTGTTAATCCCACAATTTACCTCAACCACATGACTAAATTTTGGGAAAATAGTCAGGTCGAACCCTAAATGGGGTTCGTGTACTACGATCCCGCATTTGTGGCCAAGAGTTGGTCATCTCTAAACAACTCATTAGGGAGTATCTGGAGCTTCATGATGAAGGTGCCCCTACTGAGTTCCCCAAGCCAGATTTAGACAGCACATACATCCTCATGGGATATAGTGGTGATGTGAGCAGGTTGATTGTCCACAAATACAACTTCTCCTACAACTAGAAGTTCCTCCTGCACATTGTCCTTCACTGCTTGTCAAACAAATCTAGGGGATGGGATCAAATCCCATATGAACTAGGGTGCCTAGTTCATGGATTGGTGCGAGGCCTACGCTTCAACTACACAAGATTTGTGCTGCTCCATCTCATTGGAAATCTCCAAAGGGAAACATTTTTATGTATCCCAGATTTCTTCATCACATCATTAATTGTGAGTTGGACTAGAGTCGGCTTGTTTGTGCAGCCACTATGTCCGTCCCTTACATGGGGCCAACCATCATCAAGACATTGAAAAGGGTATCCACCAACTTCACTGGAAGGTACACTTCTCTACCTCCTAGTATGACTGAGCACATCGCTCCTAGTGACATCCCTGTTCACCCTATAGGTGATGAACCCACACCAGCAACTGCAACCAGAATGCCCACACTACCTTCTCCTCCCATCACCATTACCTACACAAGACGCCGTAAACGAACCCTTGTTCAATCTACTCTGATTGAACAAGCTCCTCCTTTTCAACCTAAAAAGGCTAGAGGGAACATTGGGCTCCCACTCAGTCTGAGGTCTCACATTCCTTCACTATTGACCTCACTATGGGTCTTGAGTCTCCTCAGTCTCAAACCCATGAGCCCATTACGCAAACTGAAAGCCCTTAGGATGAGTCATTACACTTTGAGTAGCCAACAAGGGACAACCCCACCAGAGGCTCAATGCTTGTAGACATTGACCAAGGTCCCGGGTCAGTAGGTTTAACCTCCTTATCTTTCACCGACCTTCTCTTCAAAACTGATGAAGAGATAACATCTCTTCATGGCAATGATGTTGATCTACAATACCCTCTCCAAGATCAACAAAGCCTAGAGAGACCTCTTATCTCTAGCCCCCATCAGAAAACCATTACTGAGGTGAGTCCCACTGATGTGGAGGGGACTCATGTAGATTCAGCTGCGACTACAGAAGGTACCTCAATGGACCTTGTGGACAGTGGTAATATCTCTGAGACTGAATCTGCGACAACCATGCCTTTTGATGACTCTATAAGAGACATCACTAAGCAAGGGAAACAAGGGTGCCAAGAAACCACATCTGGTGGTGAGGTTGAACATACTAAGCATGTTACCTCATCTCCTCGTGATTCTTCAAAAGAAGACGAGGGAAGCATGAAACTCTTCATTACAGATCTACTATCTAAAGTCTCAAACCTTGAATCCAAGGTTAGGACTTTAGAAGAAAGGTCCGCCATTCAACAAATTGACAATCTCAAGGCTCAACTAGCTGAGAAGCAGATTGAGAGATCTGTTAGGCATGTACCTGTTCAGGTCTCCTTGACCTCTTCCTCCAGCTCATCTACTTCTTAAGATGATGTACCAAAAAAGGGGAGAGTGTTCAGAGACAAACATATGAGGACCCACAGAGCCAATCTTCAACCTCTAAATATTCGGCTCCTATCATAACTTCTTCTGAGCCATCTCAAGTCACTCTAACAATTGATTCAAGGATGCTCAGAGATCTCTACAACTTCTTTTCTCAGTTCTTGTTAAGATCTGCTCGTGATCAGCCAAGTCTTGATGCTACCATGATTTACTTTGGAGCTGAAGAGCTTCAAAGGCATACTGCACCTTCTACCATTGTGGAAGAAGTTGGTCCACCTAAGGTCCATATGGAACCTAAGATTCAATTCGAAGGGGAAATAAGGATTGATGGCCCAGAAACTGAAATAGTTGGGACAAAATCTCCATTCCCTCTTACTTCCGAAGCTGAAGTTAAAGCCTTTGAAGAACAAGCTGAATCTTCCGAAGCTGAAATGGAAGCTGTGGAAGGACTGTTCAAAATGTCCAAGGAATTGATCATCACAGATGCAATCCTTGAAATGGCATCCGAGGTGAACAGTGAGGGCTTTCTGGATCAAACTCCTATCCAAACACCATCTCTACCTCTCGCACAATCAGTATCCACTGTCCAAGAACCACCAAAGTCAAGTTCCTTAAAAGATACCAAAGGAAAATGGAAGATGACTGTGGAAGAGCTTCAGGAAGAGGAGAAGATTGAAAAGCTGAAAAGAAAAGGGACACCTTCAACTAGAAAGCTGTTGACTGCTAGTACCAAAGCAGCTGCAGCTAACCAGGAGGCTGTCAACAACAAAAAGAGAGAAGAGATCATTGATCGGCTCATTCAACTGGGAGCTTCCAATGAAGAAACACTCCTGCTACCATTAGAGGAGTTGGTAAAACTAGAAAGGGCAACCAAGCTTCAGCATGAAGCAGCAAGGTTGGCGTCAGAGGAAGAGAAGGAAAATGAACAAAGGGAAGTTGACATAAAGCTCAGGAGGGAAAGGATAGATTTTCTAACCTCCAGAGGCTTCTCTCTTCAAGAACTTTCTCCACACAATGATGATACAATCCTTTGGCTCATCAACAAAGAGAAGGATCAAATGGAGAAAGAAAGAAAAGGAGCTGCAAGAGAAAAATTGAAGGAGAAGAAGAAGAAAGAGGAAGAAGCAAGGGCATCTACAACTAGGAAGATAGGTGACAAAGCCTGGATGAAAGACTATCTCCGGGCTCACAACTTCTCTAGAAGGCAGGTGGGTCCCATGTCTGAAAGGACACTCCAACGAATTGTCGAGATCAAAGCTGACATTCGTTTGGGGAAAAGAAGAGAGATGTACAGTAGGGTACATGGGATAAGTATAGCCTCTAACATAAGTATAGCCTCTAACACTCCACTGCAGACCTCTGATACTGCATGGTGTTTTCTCAAAGAGCCATGTAGTTGACCATACTTTATTTCATTGTTCACCTTTATATGTTAGTATAAGTTACCAACTTTAGTTGGTGACAAAAGGTAAGTCAGGGACATGTCCTAACTACCATATCTCAAATAAGTCTTATTTGAGATACCTTCAACTATAGCTTTGTAGTATTTGCTTTAGTTAGAGGATTCCATCTGGTATCAAAGTATATCCGGCTGTAGGTTGTATTATATATAGTCTCTTATTGTAACTCATAGGAACATGCTTGTAAGAGTCTTGTAATATTTTGAGTTGAGAAGCAATATATGCAAGTACCTTGAAAATTACTTCTTGTGTTCTTTTATTACTTATTATATTGTTATCAACTCTTAAAGATTCTTCTTTCACCGAGAGTATTGTTTAAGTGAGTTTAAGAGATAACAAGTGTTTAGTGACACAAACCGATCCTGCATACATCTTCAAGATTGATGAATATACTTCTCTTGATTAAGAAAGATGCCATGTGATGAACTTATAAACCAAGGAAGAAGGTTAGTTCTCCTATTGAACTCATATAAAATTTAGATTTCATTAAACCTATAAAGCTTTCACACAATCTCTTGGGTTTTGAGCCAAATATAATGTAATGTACATAAATTTAGACAATCAAGAGGTCTTGATGTTCTTGTTTGAGAAAGAGAGTCTTTTCTATTGTGCCCCTTTCATATTCATGCTTGAGTAAATATGATGATAATGTTTCATACCATTATCTTGGAGCCTAATCAAGACCATACAAAGCTTTGTTAAGCATGTATTCCCTGTGTTGGTAATAAGGATCCTCAAAGCCTGGATGTTGAGAAACATAGATGTTTTCATCAATTTTCCTATATAAGAAAGCACATTTTACATACATTTGGCAAATTGTGAACTTCTTATATGAAGCATAGGCTACAAATACTCTTATGGCTTCAATCCTTGCAACTGGTGCAAAAACTTCATCGTAATCTATTCCTTCTTCTTGGGTATATCCTTGTGTTATCATAATAATACCTCTTTCATCTAGTTTATTATTGAAAAACCATCTTGTGCTAATTGGATATGATATTCAGGAAGATCAACTAGATTCTAGACTTTCTGCCTTCTAAATTATTAAAGCTCTTCTTGCATAGCTTTAATATAGCTATTATCCTTCGATGCAAAAGTTATGTAGGGAGGAACTACTTATGAAAGAAAACAAGTGAAGAGACAAATGTTAGTTGCTCCCCTTTTCGTCTAGTGGTTCTTTCATTAAGATCACCAATAGTAATGTCTATTGGATGACTTTTATGAATTCTTGTTGTTGGAATAGATGCAACTAGAATGGATGATTCCAAGTTACTCATATTCATTGATGGAGAAGGATCATGCTTAGATGTAGAATCAATAAAGTAGTCAAGATCTTCATCATTTTGATCCTCTAAAGTTGAATGATATCCCTCCTCATAAGTTTGTGCATCAATAGCATGGTGAACAACTTCCACAGGAACACCTGCAGATGTGTTTTGAGCATCCACATGAGTTGCATGAACATCTACGAATGTTGTTTGTTGATCTGCTAACATAGTTTCCTTAGAATGTATTGTAGCACCTCTAGAGAATGGGATATCTATGGTGTAGGTAAAACATCAGAGGATGTAGTGGACAATTCTTTGAATGTGAAAAAACATCTGCGGATGCAGAATTAGCTGCTGCTAATCTATTAGTTTGATCATGTTCTGCATTTCTTGGATGATATGAAGTGCCAGAATCAGACACACTAGAAGAGTGTGGTGATGGTTTTGGAGGATCAGCAGATAATGACACTTCATTCATATTTAGAGGAACATATGGATAACATGTATCCGTAGAACCTATAGTATTCAAAAACCTAGAGTTGAGGAGTACCTAACAAAGAAACCATCAAATGATACATTATTTTTTTCATCCATAATGTTTGTTAAATGACTAGATTTGTTTGTTAAATGAGTTTGTTAAGCATTCATATCAAACAACCATGATGATCCTTTAACATATTTTGGGAATAAGGATTCATCAAATGATACATTAGGTCTTTCATCCATAATGTTTTGCTGTGGAATATGAACTATATATGATTTAGATGTTGAGGAGTACCTAACAAAGAAACCATCATAGGCTTTTTCAGAAAACTTGCCCAACAGTAATTTTGTGTTTAAAATAGACACATGACATGCAAAACCTCTAAGATATCATTTGAAAGGTTTTCTTTTAAATAGGAGCTCATATGGTGTTTTTTAATGTTCTTTTACAATTAAAGTCTTGTTTTGAACATTGCATGTTGTGTTCACTACTTCAACTCAAAAGGTGATTGGCAATTGTGAATCAGCTAGCATTGTTCTTGCTGCTTCAATAGGAGTTTTGTTTTTTTCTTTCAGCAACACCATTTTGTTATGGAGTTCTTGGTGCACTAAATTTCCTTGCAAGGCATTTTTTCCTATAAAGGGAATCTAAAACATGATTAACAAATTCAGACCCATTATCACTTCTTAAGATTTTGAATTTTCAAATCAAGTTGATTGCCAATCTTAGTGATAAACTCCATTAATGTTTTGATGTTTCACTTTTCTATTTTAAGAAAAAGACCCATGTGAATCTAGTGAAATTATCAACAACTACCAAACAATATTGTCTCTTTCCAATGCTCATCACATTGGTTGGACCAAAAAGATCCATGTGAAACATTTTGAGTGGTGTTGTATTTATGTTGATTGTTTTGGATTTTTGAGACACCCTATGTTGTTTTTCTTTGTAACATGACGAACAATGGTTATGACAATGAAATTCTTTCTTTGGTAGGCCAATGACTAGTTTCACCAATTTATTCATGTTCTTCATGTTCAAATGAACAAGTGTTCTATGCCACATTGAGATTTATCTTCTGATAGCTTAGACAATAGGCATGTTTCAATCCTTGTGAGTGCAATATTGTTCATATCCAAAACATATATGTTTTATTTTCTTGATGGTTTAAGAAGAATCCAATCTTCTAGAATGGGAAAATGTAGCTTATGAATGTAACAGTTAGTGTTATCAAATAAAGTGGTATAATTTTGAGACACACTGAGTAAATTGTATTGTAAATTTTCATAATAACTTACTTTCTTAAATTTGAACAAACCATTAGTTACCATTCCTTCACTAACAATTTTACCTACCTTCTTATCCCCACCAAATGCCACATAGGAGGCATTTTTATGTTTGAAATCATGGAGTAGGGAACAATTTCCTATCATATGCCTAGAACAACCACTGTCAACATACTACTTTTGTCAGTCCTCCATGTTTGTTCCTGCATACATAAAGAATTCAAATAGAATAGGGAACCCAAGCCTTAATGATCTTGGGTTTACCACTATTGTCTAAAATTGTTATCCCCTCATGAATGAATCTTGAGGATTTAGTGTTGACTTTAGACTCAATTGATTCATTATGTTTTGTTTGTTGTGAGGATGATTCTATTAAAGATGAGCTTATGGAACTTTTGTTCTTGTTTCTCAATCCCTTCTCCTTCCACCTTCCTTTGTTTGGCTTCTGCTTTGATGTTGATGATGATCCCTAATTAAAGAAAGTTTCACCATCCTTTGATTTTGATCATGGTATTTGAGTACCTTTTCAAAATGATCAAAGAAGTGTCATCCGCATTTTTTGTGTTCCTTATCAAATCCACCTTCTTGTTAGGTTTTTTGAGTTGAGGATGTTGTTTTTCCTTCTTCTTCAAAGGCTTACTGTAGAGAATATGTATAGAGGCTGAAGCAACCAAAGTCTTTCCGCATGCATGCTGCATAAGTACTAAAAAAGAATGCTTCAGAAGTTTCACACATGCAACAGAAATATTTTAAGTGTGAAATCTTCTGAAGCCAAGACCAATATCTTCCGAAACCAAAGATGAAGTCTTTTGAAGCTTCAAATACAAAGTCTTCTGAAGCTCCACTTTTGAAGACATATTTCTTCCTAAGACTTTTAGTAACATGCTTTATCTGATGTACTTTTCCATAAAGCTGGACCCCTTTTCACTGCAACTCCGTAAAGTCACCAACTTACATGAGTTGGTGAAAAGGTCCATGCTTTTGGTAAGCGTACATTGAGGTCTTGAGTCTGTAACTTTCTACTTCATGTACTTTATCCTTTTTGTAATTGATAAGGATGTGAGCTATGGCACGTCAAAGTCACAAAGTCAAAAAGGCAATCTGCCTTTTTGACTCTACAATTGATTTTTATTTTGTGTCTAGTCAATTGTATCCAGCTGGCTTTCATAGTATGGCCGGTTGTAGGATGTAGTATAAGTATCTCATGTTTTTGTATCTTTCCTTTATGCTTTGTAACACTTGTAATAGAACATTGAGAAAGTAATATACTGTAATCTTGAAAACCATCTCACTGTGTATCTTGCTCTTGTGTTTTGTCTCTTAATTACTTGTGTTCTTAGTGTCTTCATTTGTGGTTAATCCAGTTCACAGTTTGTTTAAGTTTAGTTACTCTCCTGTTTGTGTTGTTGTGTTGTATTTGACCACCCTTCAACGGTCCTACATTTGGTATCAGAGCTTTCCAGGCTCTTGATATAAGATATCACCATCTTAAGATCCCTCACTCACACAAATACTAAACTTTTCAAATAGGAGCCATTTCCAAGACTGATATGGAAACTGGAATCGTGAACAAGTCCCCACTGATCACTCTTAATGACTTTGATACCTGGTGCCTGAGGATGGAAGGTTTCATCAGGTCTCTAGACTCAAGAATGTGGGAGTCTGTTGATAATGGACCTTACATACCTAGCACCCCCTATGCTACTAGTGCTAGTATGATCCCCAAGGTTGTGGCAAACTACTTTGATGAAGACAGGAAGAGAGTTGAGATTGATAGAAAAGCCATGATAGCCCTTCAGACCGCTCTTCCAAACTCTATATACAGAGGTTTCAAGAAATGCAAAATAGCCAAGTAGCCGTGGGGTGCATTGAAACTGATGTATGAGGGTTCCTCTGAAGCTAAGGAGAACAAGAAGGATCTCCTGAAGCAGCAGTTTGAAAACTTCACCTTCAAAACAGGTGAAACAATGACTCAGCAATACTTCAGGTATGTTGAGATTGCGGATACCCTTATGGATGCAGGAGTTCCTCTTGAGAATAGGGACATTATAAGGAAGTTCATGTCCTCACTTCCTAGGCAGTGGACATACTACCGTGTGGTGATCAAGAGGACTGAGAATCTAAAAACTCTTACTCTGACAGAGTTATATGGGATTCTCAGTGGCTACCAGATGGAGATGAACATGCAAGGTTCATCTAGCAACTCTAACAATCAAATGGGTTCAGCCTTGCAATGGTTGAAAGGGATAGAACAAAGCCCCAACATCATATCATATGCTACCCTGACAACTCATCTAAGGGTCCTTTCATCACCTTTCCAGAGACACCAAGGGAGAACTACACTCAAGGAAGCCCATTCCAAAAGACAAGTTCTTCTCAAGCCTTTATGTCTTTTGATGAAAGTTGTGGCACCTTTCTGTTCACCCTTGAAGACCTGGACTGTATCCATCCAGATGATCTGGAGTACATGGAGATAGTCCAGCAGATGGCTCTTCTCACTCATAGAGCCAAGAAGTTCTACAAGCGGACTGGAAGGAAGTTTCCAAGCAATACAACCAGTGGAAAGTTTGGCCTGGGCAAAGGCAAAGTCAAGGGTTATAACTGTAACTTGATGGGCCACTTTGCCAGGGAGTGTAAGGCACCTAGAATAAATGGTGGCCAAACATCGTCCAGACCCAACTACACTGACAAAGCTCCCTAGAATGAGAAGCCAAAGTAGTAAGCTACTGTTGCTGTTAAAAGAAGGAGGCTTTGACTGGAGCTTTTAGGTGGAAGATGCTTCTCCAAACCAAGCACTGATGGTAGATCATAATGAAGCCAAGGTAATGTACTCCTGAGTGCATTGCTAAAGTAAATAGATACAGGTCCTATAACTTGGAGATGAGATCTGATCTTGAGTCCTTAAACATTTTAAAAGTTGATGTTAGAAAGTCTGAAAATGATTATGAACTAAAGATAGAGGACTTAGAGAAAACAATTTCAGTTTTAAAACATGAGCATACATATTTTAGGACTCAAATCAAGGATCTCATAACCAAGCTGACTAAGTGCCAGACTGAGCTTGTTATCAGAAAAGCTAGGACAGACAAGTGTGTTCTTGAAGAAGAGACCTTCAAGAACATGATATCCTCATCCCTACACAAGAAAGTGTGCTATCAAAACAAGCTGGGACTAGGATCAAATGAGATAGCTCCTCCGCACACAATCTTGTTTGTAAGATCACCTAGGTGTGGAACTTATGATGATGAGCTTCCTCTCATAGATCCTTTGAGTGAAGAGGATGAAGAAGTGATAGTGAAGAATTCCTCTGAGAAGAGTGAGGAGGAGGATTCTAAGAAGGGACACTATCCTTTTGAGGAGAAGAAGAAGACTGTGATGACTAAGTCAATGAGGAAGAACTTGATTAGGAAGAGCAAAATGAAAGCAAGGAAGGCTCAAGAGATCAAGGCTACTTTTGACTCCAAGCAGAAACAAGAGTTTATCTCTACAGGGTTTGAAGTAGTAAAGACTAAAGACATCAACCTAAACTCTTCTGCTAAGAGTTTTGGTTCTTATTCAAATCATCTCAGTACCAAGAAGAAGACTAAAATAGTTGTGTACCATTACTACATAGCCCGGACCATCAAACTCCAATAACAGTTCCATCCAAGAAGACTGTTTCAGCATATGCAAAGATGAAGGTGGAGAAGGGATGTGACCAAAGTCAGTCTTATTCCCAGCAGAAGGCTCTTGGGAAGAAGAAAATGGAGTGTGTTATGTGTGAGAGTACTTCTCATCTTGCTAAGGATTGTCCATACAGTCCTAAGGGTACTGTTCACATGATCAAACCAAGGACTTCCAAGAGTTCCAAAAGATTCAAGCTTCGGAAGGAAAATATGTTTCCTTCGGAAGCTCCAAATCTAAGAAGAAGGTAAGTGGAAAATTGCCTTCGGAAGAAAAGTTCGTCTCGAAAGAAAGAAATACTTCTGAAGCACTAAAGTGTGCTGCAGTGTCTGCAGAATCTTCTGAAGGCTCAGTCATCAAATCTTTCGAAGTATCAAAAACTTCCGAAGTGTTGAAGGTCAAGTCCAAGACTCCAAAGGTGGTGTGGAAGTCTAAGAAAGACCAAGTGACTGAAAATTCTCCATCAACAACAACTCAAGATCCTCCTAGCACAACCATAGGATCTATTACTGTTGCATTATCTTTTGTTTCTCTTAATAAGCCCAAGACAAGTAAGGCTTGGGTTTCCAAATGTAACTAATCATTTTCTTTGTGCAGGGACAGTTGAAGACAAATAAAAATGTCTGGATCATTGATAGTGGCTGTTCCAGGCACATGACAAGCAATAGGTCACTACTCTAGAACTTTGAAAGGATTGATGGAGGGCCTGTTGCTTTTGGAGGAGATGAAGGTGGTTACATTTCAAAAGGGGCAAGGTTACAAATGTTAAGCTCAACATTGAAAAGGTAAACTTTGTCAAGGAGCTTGGGTACAATCTTTTGAGTGTATCCTAAATTTGTGACCAGAGTCATAACATGCTCTTTACTGAGCATGAGTGCATTGTTCTCAAGCCCGGGGTGGTCATTCCTCATGAGCATATTCTGCTTAGAGCCCCCAGGAAAGGGAACATGTACAAGATGGATTTGCAAGAAACATCTCCCTTGGGAGAAGTTTCATGCTTTCTTTCTAAAGAAAATAGTGATGAGTCTTTCCTATGGCATAAAAGAATGTGCCATGTAACTTTAAAAACATGAATAAACTGATTAAGAATGATTTGGTAACTGGAATTCCAAAGAAAGAGTTTACAAGTGATGACCATTGTGTTGCATGCCTGAAAGGGAAGCAACATAAGGTATGTCACAAGCCTAAGGAAAGGAACTCCATCACTACACCCCTACACTTGTTACATATGGATCTCTTTGGCCCTACCTGTGTAATGAGTCTTGGAAGGACCTCTTACTGTTTAGTGATCACAGATGACTTTACAAGATTCACTTGGGTCTTTTTCCTTAGAACTAAGGATGAGACTCCTGAGAACTTAAAGAATTTCATCTTAAAGATTGAGCATCAATCTGATCACAAGGTCAAAATCATAAGATATGACCGGGGAACTGAATTCAAGAACCAAATTCTTGATGCATTATGTAATGAAAAAGGTATTACAAGACAATACAATGCTCCCAAGACTCCTCAGCAGAATGGTGTAGTTGAGAGGAGAAACATGACACTGATTGATGCTGCAAGAACTATGTTGTTTGACTCTAAGTTGCCCATCACCTTCTGGGCAGAGCCAATCAACACTGCCTGCTATGTGCAGAACAGAGTTTTTGTAGTTAAGACTCATGGCAAGATTCCTTATGAACTTTGGCATAAGAGGAAACCTTTCATTTGTTTTCTCAGGTTATTTGGTTATCCTTGCACCATCTTGAATACCAAGGATCAAATTGCCAAATTTGCTAAGAAATCGGATGATGTACACTTCATTGGATACTCTTCCCAGATAAGGCTTATAGAGTATACAATCTTAGAACTAGAATTGTTAAGGAGTCAGCTAATGTGACTTTCAATGAACACACACCCTGTGTGGCTGGTTCTGGTCGTAATTGGCTCTTTGATCTTGGTTTAGTTACCAACTGTTTTAACAAATCTTGTGAGTCTATTTCAGGATCTATAGAAAATTTAAATACAGGTGATCTTGATCCAAGATTTGAGCTAACAAGACCTTCAAGTAACACATCTTCAGCTCCAATTGGGACTACTTCTACAAATGAGGTTTCTCTCAGCACCACAATGACAAACTCATCTGATACATCTGGTATGCCTTCAAATTCTAGCTCAGAGGCTCCATAACCAGATAAAGATGCTTCAATTGTAGAAGACAATGATGGTAGTGGTGACAGTGATCAAGACATTCTTGATTCTGATAACCACTCCATAGATGACATTAATGATGTCACACACTCCTTGGATCAAGTCTCTCTTGATAAGTGTGCTGATGTGGTGGGTGAAACTTTTATGCCAGATCTAAATTTCTCTAATATAGATCTTTCTCAGCAACTTGCTGTGATCCCTCAGCTAAGGATCCACAAGTCCCCACCCCACCACAAACATCATTGGAGATGTTGTCACAGGGGTAAGAACAAGAGGACAAACCCATGAAGCAAATGTTTGTCTTCACTCTTGTTTCTTATCCTAGATAGAGCCATAGAAAGTTGATAAGTCTCTGAAGGATGGAAGTTGGGTTGAAGCTATGTAACATGAGCTGCTTCAATTCAAAAGGCAGAAAGTTTGGAACCTTTATCCTCTTCCACATGGGAAGACTACCATTGGACCAAATGGGTGTTTAGGAACAAGAAGGATGATAGAGGCATTATCATCAAGCACAAAGCTAGACTAGTTGTTCAAGCGTACACACAAGAAGAAGGAATTGACTACACTGATGTCTTTGCTCTTGTAGCAAGACTGGAAGCTATTAGGATATTCCTGGTATTTGCTGCATCCAAGAACTTCAAGGTCTTCAACTTGATGTGAAGTGTTCTTTTCTTATGGAGTGATTGATAAAGAGGTGTATGTCAAACAACCACTTGGTTTTGTAGATCCTAATCATCCTGATTGTGTCTGCAAGCTTGACAAAGCTCTTTATTGGCTGCATCAGGCACCCAGGAAGTGGTATGAGACACTATCTGAGTATCTTTGCAAACATGGATACAGGAGAGGTACTATAGATGGAACTGTCTTCTTCATAGGACAGGGAAATGACATATTGCTAGTTCAAGTATATATGTGGATGACTCATCTTTGGTTTAACTAATCCAAAGCTCTTCAAAGACTTTGAGAAGCTGATGAAGGACAGATTTGAAATGAGTGCCATGGGGGAACTCAAATTCTTTCTAGGAATTCAAGTGAAACAAATTGAAGATGGCATCTTTATTAGTCAGTCAAAGTATGTTCAGGACATACTGTGACAACCCTCGATTTCCGGGTAATTTCTCTAGAAACCCTAGATCGTGATTGCTATGCTCAGTCTTGTTTTAGAATATATAGCACAAAATAAACTAATCTAAAGATTGATTAGATTCCTACGTGTGCTTACGTTTCTATTTCATGCGTGATCGACCATGAAAACCCGAGTCCGGCGAATGTCTGAAATAAACGCCACTACGAACCGACCGGGAAAATAAATATTAACGTCATAGGTAAAAATGAGAATTTGGCCTAATTTAATCATAGTTACACTTATATTAATGTTATTAAACCCTGGATGACAAAACCAAGGTATGGGGCATGTAAATAGTCGTTTTGTACTAGAATTTCACAAGGAATTAGAATTTAACATCTTCGGGTTTTGAAAGTCGGGTCGAGACGGGAGAAAAAGGAAAATGACCGTTTGAATACCCCTCTAACCCCCTTTCCCTCCCCTCCCCTTATAAATACCCTTCATCCCTCTCTTTTCATTCTTCACTTCATTTCAAGAAAAAATTGAACTCTCCTTCTCTCTCTCTACAAACCTACGGCCACACCACCTCCACCACCATCATTTTCGTTTTTGTCACGTTTTCTTTAAAGATCTTCACTTGGAACTCAAGGTGCAAGCATATTAGAGCAATAGAAGGCTCGTTGGTGGTGAAGCAAGAAGGAAAAACCATCATTCTACGTTCTTTTCGTGAAAATAGCTTGCTAGGACTAAGGTAACCTTAATATTTCGTTTTAGTTACGTTTTTATACGAAAATGATTACCTAAGAGCTATAGATTGTTCATCCAAGTAAGATTTTGGGAAAAACCTGTTTTTAAACAGAAAATATGGTATGAAAATGAGTTATATATGTGTATGTATGTGTCCGTACGTGTGAATGTATGTATGTTAACATTTGGATGCTAGATTGTTGCTTGATAATGCATTGATGATGTTAAATCGTCCATGCAAGTAGAGTTAAGTGTGAAATCTGTTATAGATCCTCTATTTTGACATTTTGATGAAGGTTTACATGTATTAAATGTGTGGATGGATAACCGTATGCATGCATGTGTGTATGTTGATGTTTGGGTGTTAGTTCTTTCAAAAAAATGAAGGATTATGATTAGATTTGAACATGCAAGTATGGATAATGTTACGGATGGTCTAGAACAGAATATTTTAGTGTTTTGTTGAAGGATTTTGATGGATTTAAGGTGTGTATGAATGTCGTATATATATATATATATATGTATGTATTGGTTCATATCTTGCGAAATGTGAGGAAATAAGACTTGATCTTTGACATGCAATAAGTTGTTTGCTATGGATAGTTTAGAACATTAAGTTGGGGTATATGTAGCATGAAAACATGATAGATCGTGGACGGATCATTGTTTGGGTGATTAGAATGATTATGGTTGAGATTTACGTCGAAATGCATGTTAGACTAGGTATTTTTGTATGGAATAAAAGAAACTAGTGAAATCTGGAACTAGGACTGAAATGTGATGATATTTTATGTCCAAATAATGTATTTTTAATAATATGTATGATTCTTGGTGATTGGATGCATTATATTACATTTTAGGCTTAACTAGTCGTAAGAACGTTGACTTTTGGCATGAAGATTAGGCATAATATGGGTCTGAGTTTTAATCAGTAGTTATGGACTTGTTGTATGTATTATTTACGGCCATATGAGGTACAATTGGTTCATGAAGTGATAGGTGCGTTTGAACATGTTTTATGATGCCTAAATGGTCACTTATGCGTAGAAATTGCCATGATTTAGAGACTTTTATACCAAGTTGGTTAAAGTTGTTTGATTCATGAAATGTGACTTAGGATTTATGTACGGATACATATATGAGAGTTTTTATGTATATTTGGCTACAATTTTCACATTTTGGTTGTTAACTGGTACGTGTCTAAGTAAGGCGTAATTCATCGTTTTCGTTAAGATCTTAACCGAGTGCTATAATCACCAGTACTCGCGTAAACAAATATTTTCTTAAATATAGTATAAGTCTAGTGGGTTGGATGAACAACTTGCTTGTAAGACTTGAGTATCAATTCTTAAAGTGTCTATCGTATTTAGGGCACTATTAGGATTGACTGGACATTCGTTGGTGAAATTGCACGTACTTTCAATTTCATTAATCAAGGTGAGTTTCCACGGCCCCTTTTTAAATTGTCTTCGTTTTACAAAATCGTGGGGGAAATACATGGCTTCGTTGTTGTATAAGGATTATGTGACTTACTCGTATGTGTTCGTATGATAACCTCGAGTATGGGTGTTTCGTTATTGTGTTCATGCGAGTCGTTCATGAATACCCCCTTTCCCATATAATCATTAGCCTTGGGGAAGGCCACAGTGTATATTGGTAGATCTATTTGGGTTTGACAGCCCGCACTCACGATCAATAGCTCTGATCAGGCGTTTCGGATGCGAGTGAATATATGTTGAATTCGTTTCGTGGGGATCACTTACTTTATGTAAGCCTTCGTGTTTTGCTTTGATTAGAGCTCCAGGTGCTATCATTAAGTTGTATTCCTAGCTAGTTTACAACTTACCACATCGTTTGTCAATGATATCTGATACTGTTGTATGTAATGTTTTCGTAAACCCGTGAAACTCGCTTAACTTTATGTTGACTTTTTAAGCATGTATTTCAGGTACATAGGAGCATGGATGGTGGTATGAACTGGGCTTGGGCAAACGTGGATGTGGCATCTTTTGGTTTTATTTTGGCTATTAACTAAAAATACAACCTTTGTGTATGATCGTTGTTAAACATTTGAACTTTTTCTATTTTGGAATGTTGTGACAAAAATCCTGTGGTTGTAATTTAAAAACTGATGTTTTAACGTTGCCTACATATCATGTTGGTTTCCAACTTTGTCATCGCCATGCTTAACGCATATACAATTCTGCTGCGATATTGAACGTGGTTTTTGGGGTGTGACAGATGTTGGTACCAGAGCCAATGGTTATAGCGAACTAGAAGTGAATTAAAAACAATTTCTAGACTATAAATTTTCGTAAAAGAAGAAAGTTTTGGGGACTTTGGGAAAAAGGCATGTTCATACCACTTACCCTTAGTAGACGTAAGGTTATATTTAAATTGCCTGAATTAAGTTGCCATACTTTAGGTGCCATGTGTGAAGATTTAAACTGATATGTTCGTTGTTTTGCATGCGTAAGTGCTATATTGAGTTTGAATTCATATGATGAAATTGTTTGCATGCGTAAGTGCTTACATATGAGTTCACTTTGGAATATTCTAGTTGTTGTATGATTTTGTGATCATATGCAGGATAAGATATTAATATAGTATAATTACCCTTTTGTCATAGATGTCAACAAACCCGAGAGATAAGGATCAGGAGTCTAAGGTCCCGCAAGTTGAGAGATCATCGCTTACTTCCAGTTTCTATGCTGATCCCAGTGCCTTTGCACCCGCTATGTCTCCTCATGCTAATGATCCTAGTAACAGGAATGGGTGGATCGAGGAGTTCGAAGAAGAGGAGCCCATTGAAGTTCCATCCGAAGATGAGACAGAGCCTGTAGTTCCTAGGGTTGATGGTGTTGATGACTCTAGTGATAGCGATGATGAGTGTAGGGATGAGGTTAAGGATGATGAGTTGTCTACTGGTGAAGTTAGGAAGAGATAGCTCTCCTATTCGAGCTAGTACTATAGGGATGTGTCCATCGCATAGGTCATTCCGTTTATTCCCTGAAGGACATAGAATGAAAATCACTCCACGAAAGATGGTGTTGCCCCTAAAGAAGAGGAACCATGTTGATAGGGATGTAGACGGAGAGACAATAGGATATGTTGTGGAGCGACCCCTCAAGAGGACACGTCCATATATGGTTAGGAAACGGGAATGGTTAGGAGAGCGAGTTCAGAGGTGGACCGATGAAGAGGGAATACCAGTGATTAGAGGAATTGGAGAGTCTTCTGACTCGAGAGTATTACCCCTGACGAAGCAACCGATGGAGAGAACTGTGTCTCTACTAGATGCTAGGTGCGTCCGGTTAGAGAGCAGGTTAGACTCGCTGGAGATGAAGAATGACGAAGCTAGTGATGATAGGTTGGATGAGCTAGATGGTAGACTGGGTATATTAGAAGAAGAGAAGGTAGTGGACGATGATGCACAGGTGTAGATGCATCACAGGATTCAACTGTTGGAGGATAAGGTGCGCGAGATGCAGAGAAAGCTAATCGCTACTGAAGCCAAGATTGAGGACGTGACATTGACTGCTGATGTGACTAGGATGAGGTTGGATGCCTCAAGAATTAGAGAAATGGAAGCGAACCATCGAGTACGAGCGATGGAGCAGCATGTGAGGGTTACCATGCCACCGATGGTAGTTTGCGTTCTGCTTCTCATGGTTGTTGCACGTTCGGGAGTTTACTTTGGCTTGAGCTACGCAGGAGCTAGGCGTAGATTTCCTTGATTGTCTTATTTCCAGTTTGTCTATTTCATTTCATGATTGTAATTGTTGCATGAAACAATTTAGTAACTCATGTAAAAACATGTACTTGTTAGGGGATGGCATTTGACCAACCCAGTATTTTGGTTGGGCCAAGATGTTCTTTTGGCATTTGATGAAAAACAAGTAACATTGGTTTTTGGGTTAATTTTTTTGGATGAATGGAATGTGATGAATGGTTATGTTATGATGTTATGGGTAAAATTTCTTTGCTTACATAGGTGACTGATTCGGATATTGCATGATATATCGACTCACTTATATTATGATTGTTATGTTATAAAAGAAAAACCATGGCTCCAAGACGGGAAACCCACGGAAACCCACTTCCACAAACTGCTGAGGAATTAACTCAATTGATTGCGCAACACGTTCAAGCTGCCGTTGCCCAACATAATGCAAATCAAGGGAAGCAAAACGAAGGATGCAGGTACAAGACCTTCCAAGCATGCCAGCCAAAGAATTTTGTTGGACAGAAGGACCAGTTGGAGTACTCCGCTGGATAGAGAAGATGGAAGCAGTTATCATGATCAGCAACTGTACACCAGCTCAACGCGTGAAGTATGCAACAAGTTCACTCCAAGATGAGGGGTTAACTTGGTGGAATGCACAAATCTAGGATTTAGGTGAGGTGCCTGCCTATGCACTCACCTGGGACGAATTCAAAGCTCTATTTATGAAGGAATACTGTCCGCGTAATGAGATTCGAAAGGTTGAAGCCGAGTTTTGGAACCTGTCGATGGGAGGAGCAGATGTTCATGGATACACTACACTGTTCAATGAAACGACAAGAATTGTACCCCATCTCGTAACCCCTGAGTACAAGAGAATCGAACGCTACATTTGGGGATTGGTGTCTTAGATTCGTAGCATGGTGACATCATCAAACCCTACTACTTACCAGGAAGCAGTGCAGCTAGCACATACCCTGACCGATGATGTTGTACAAATGGGAATATTAAGGAAAGCGAGCACAGGGAAGAAGCCAATGGAAATTTGTGAGAGTCCAATGGAGAAGGAAAAGTCAGTTTATTCTGGAAAGAGGAAATGGTCCGAAGGTTCAGGAAGTCGTTCTGGAAACTTCCGCCGAAAGATGAGAGGATCTGGCACGATGTATACTGCTAATGAAGCAAAAAGGGACCAAGGACCTAACCCTAAGTGCAACAAATGCAAATACTACCATACAGGCCCCTGCAACGTATGTGAACGCTGTGGAAAGTTTGGACACCGAATAAGAGATTGTCGGGTAATGTTAGAGGAGAGGAAAGAAGGTCAGGACCAAGGTTGTTACGAATGTGGAGCGTTTGGACACTTTAAGAGGGAATGTCCTAGGCTGAAGAAACAAGAAGCCCGTGGCAGAGCATTCGTGATGGAGGCGAAGAAAGCTTGTAAAGATCCCTCTGTTGTCATCGGTAAATTTCTAGTTAATAACCATTATGCTTACGTATTATTCGATACTGGAGCCGATAGAAGTTTTGTTTCTAGAAACTTCGAGTCTTTCCTTGACTCACAATCTAGTAAGTTGAATAAGAAGTACTCGATTGAGTTAGCTAATGGGAAATTGATAGAAACTAACGAGGTGTATAGGGATTGTACTATACTCTTGAGAGACCACACGTTTAGAATTGACCTTTTGCCTATAGAATTAGGAAGTTTCGATGTTGTAATAGGGATGGGTTGGTTATCGAAGAATCGTGCTGAAATTGTATGTCATGAGAAGTAGTCAAGTTGCCCCTCGACAGTGGAGAGCCATTAGAGATTCAAGGTGATGAAAGTGCTCCGTTAAAGATTGTGAATGTGATGAAGGTGCAAAAGTATTTAAGGAAAGGATGCACAGATTTTATAGCCCATGCAATCGACATGAGAGCCGAGGAGAAGAAGGTAGAGGAAATACCGATAGTGCGCGACTATCCGGAAGTGTTTCCTCAGGAGTTGCCTGGATTACCGCTGCAACGACAAGTTGAATTTAAAATCGACTTATTACCAGGAGCAGCGCCAATTGCACGATCTCCATATCGGTTAGCGCCACCTGAAATGCAGGATTTATCCAAGCAATTACAGGAAATGTTGGATAAAGGATTTATAAGACCAAGCTTCTCGCCTTGGGGAGCGCCAGTCTTATTTGTGAAAAAGAAGGATGGATCGATGAGGATGTGCATCCACTACAGAGAACTGAACAAGTTAACCATCAAAAACCGCTACCCATTGCCAAGAATAGATGACTTGTTTGACCAATTGCAAGGATCGAGTTATTATTCGAAGATAGATTTACGCTCTGGGTATCACCAGTTGAGAATTATTGAGGAAGATGTTCCTAAGACAGCGTTTCGAACGCGATATGGTCACTATGAATTCATGGTCATGCCCTTTGGACTGACAAATGCCCTTGCTGTATTCATGGATCTCATGAATAGGGTGTGCTGACCGTATCTGGATAAATTTTTAACCGTGTTCATAGATGACATACTTGTACACTCGAAAACTAAGGAGGAGCATGAACAACATTTGAGATTGCTTTTGGAGTTACTAAAGAACGAGAAGTTATATGCAAAACTTTCCAAATGCGAGTTCTGGATTCGAGAAGTTCAATTTCTTGGACATGTCATCAATGCTGAAGGCATACACGTTGACCCTGCCAAAATTGAAGCAATTAAGAATTGGGAAATACCAAGAAACCCAACCGAGGTACGACAATTCCTTAGACTGGTAGGATATTATCGGAGATTTATTGAGAACTTCTCAAAGATAGCAAAGTCGTTGACTGCATTGACACAGAAGAACAAGGAGTATATTTGGTGTGAGGAGCAAGAGGAAGCGTTTCAATTGCTCAAGGCAAAGTTATGTAGTGCCCCTATTTTGTCACTTCCTGAAGGAACTGATGGATTTGTGGTATATTGTGATGCCTCGCATCATGGACTAGGATGTGTCCCGATGCAAAACAATAAAGTGATCGCTTATGCATCACGACAACTTAAAGTGCATGAGCAGAACTACACGACTCATGATTTGGAGTTAGGAGCAGTAGTTTTCGCACTCAAGATTTGGAGACACTACCTATATGGTAAGAAGTGTACAATCTTTACAGATCACAAAAGTCTCCAGCACATCTTTGAACAGAAAGAGCTCAATATGAGACAACGACGTTGGTGTAATTGCTCAATGACTAAGACTGTGATATTCGTTATCACCCAGGTAAGGCCAACGTTGTGGCCGATGCCTTAAGTAGAAAGGAGCGTGCAAAACCCTTGCGTGTGTGTGCACTAGGGTTGACCATCCAAACAAATCTCACAGCTCAGATCCGTGACGCTCAACGTGAAGCGTTGAAAAAAGAGAAATTGAAGGATGAGAATCTCCGTGGAATTATTCGAGAACTTGTACCTAAGTCTGATGATACGTTATACTTCATGAATAGAATATGGGTACCCCTTACCGGAAATTCGTATGAATTGGTACTGGATGAAGCTCATAGGTCTAGATATTCGATTCACCTAGGATTGGATAAAATGTACAAGGATCTTAAGGAACATTACTGGTGGCCGAATATGAAAGGAAATATTGCTGAGTACGTTAGTAAATGTTTGACTTGCGCAAAAGTCAAAGCCGAGTACCAGAAACCGTCTGGACTTCTTCAACAACCAGTGATTCCTCAGTGGAAATGGGATCGTATCGCTATGGATTTCGTCACCAAATTACCCCGCACAAGGAGTGGTTATGACACCATTTGGGTAATTGTGGATCGTTTGACGAAATCGGCATATTTCCTACCTATTAGAGAATCCTACCCTATGAAGAAGTTGGCTAGCATTTATCTCAAAGAGGTTGTGTCTCGGCATGGAGTACCGATTTCGATTATCTCTGATAGAGATAGCCGCTTTACATCAAGATTCTGGAAAACATTGCAGAAAGTCCTAGGTACAACGGTAGATATGAGTACAGCTTATCATCCACAGAGTGACGGTCAAAGTGAAAGAGTTATTCAGATCTTAGAAGATATGTTGCGTGCGTGTGTAATGGATTTTGGTGGTAGTTCGGATGCTTACCTACCATTAGCTGAACTTTCCTATAACAGCTATCAAACTAGTTTGAAGGCCGCAGCATTCGAAGCTCTTTATGGGAGAAAATGTTGTTCTCCACTATGTTGGAGTGTGGTTGGTGATAAACAAATGATAGGACCTAAGATTATCCAGGAGATAACAGATAAGATCTTTAAGATAAAGGATCGATTGAAAATCGCACAAGACAGACAGAGAAAATATGCTGACCGAAGGAGAAAACCGTTGGAATTCAAGGTTGGAGATGGAGTTTTGCTGAAAGTCTCCCCTTGAAAAGGAGTTGTTAGGTTTATCAAGCATGAAAAACTTAGCCCCCGCTATATTGGTCCATACAAGATCGTAGCCCATGTAGGCCCCGTTGCATATCGCCTAGAGTTACCGCATGAATTGAAAGGTGTGCATAATGTGTTCCATGTGTCCAATCTAAGGAGGTGTTTGTCTGATAAAACGCCTGTTATTTCTCCGAAAGAAGTTTGTCTTGATGATAAACTTCAGTTTCATGAAGAACCTGTTGAGGTTACTGATTGGAAGGAAAGTAAGACTAGACGTAGTCGTATTCGCCTAGTGAAAGTGAGATGGAACTCGAGACATGGACCTGAGTATACTTGGGAATGGAAGACATGATGAAATGAGAGTACCCGCACTTATTCAAGACAAATCATAACTCTACCTCTTAGAAAAATTTCGGGACGAATTTCTTTAAGGAGGGAAGGCTGTGACAACCCTCGATTTCCAGGTAATTTCTATAGAAACCCTAGATCGTGATTTCTATGCTCAGTCTTGTTTTAGAATACATAGCACTAAATAAACTAATATAAAGATTGATTAGAGTCCTATGTGTGCTTACGTTTCTATTTCATGCGTGATCGACCATGAAAACCCGAGTCCGGCGAATGTCTGAAATAAACGCCACTACGAACCGACCGGGAAAATAAATATTAACATCATAGGTAAAAATGAGAATTTGGCCTAATTTAATCTTAGTTACACTTATATTAATGTTATTACGTGAGGAAACGACTATCGTAATGAGAAAACCCGATAACAACATCTACGCGCCTTAGTGCGGCGAAATGGCTCAATCTAGCAGATAAACAATAAAATGCCTGGACGACAAAACCAAGGTATGGGGCATGTAAATAGTCGTTTCGTACTAGAATTTCGCAAGGAATTAGAATTTAACATGTTCGGGTTTTGAAAGTCGGGTCGAGACGGGAGAAAAAGGAAAATGACCGTTCGACTACCCCTCTAACCCCCCTTTCCCTCCCCTCCCCTTATAAATACCCTTCATCCCTCTCTCTTTTCATTCTTCCACTTCATTTCAAGAAAAAATTGAACTCTCCTTCTCTCTCTCTACAAACCTACGGCCACACCACCTCCACCACCACCATTTTCGTTTTTGTCACGTTTTCTTTAAAGATCTTCACTTGGAACTCAAGGTGCAAGCATATTAGAGCAATAGAAGGCTCGTTGGTGGTGAAGCAAGAAGGAAAAACCATCATTCTACGTTCTTTTCGTGAAAATAGCTTGCTAGGACTAAGGTAACCTTAATATTTCGTTTTAGTTACGTTTTTATACGAAAATGATTACCTAAAAGCTATAGATTGTTCATCCAAGTAAGATTTTGGGAAAAACCTGTTTTGAAACAGAAAATATGGTATGAAAATGAGTTATATATGTGTATGTATGTGTCCGTACGTGTGAATGTATGTATGTTAACATTTGGATGCTAGATTGTTGCTTGATAATGCATTGATGATGTTAAATCGTCCATGCAAGTAGAGTTAAGTGTTGAATCTGTTATAGATCCTCTATTTTGACATTTTGATGAAGGTTTACATGTATTAAATGTGTGGATGGATAACCGTATGCATGCATGTGTGTATGTTGATGTTTGGGTGTTAGTTCTTGCAAAAAAAATGAAGGATTATGATTAGATTTGAACATGCAAGTATGGATAATGTTACGGATGGTTTAGAACAGAATATTTTAGTGTTTTGTTGAAGGATTTTGATGGATTTAAGGTGTGTATGAATGTCGTATGTATATATATGTATGTATTGGTTCATATCTTGCGAAATGTGATGAAATAAGACTTGATCTTTGACATGCAATAAGTTGTTTGCTATGGATAGTTTAGAACATTAAGTTGGGGTATATGTAGCATGAAAACATGATAGATCGTGGACGGATCATTGTTGGGTGATTAGAATGATTATGGTTGAGAATTACGTCGAAATGCATGCTAGACTAGGTATTTTTGTATGGAATAAAAGAAACTAGTGAAATCTGGAACTAGGACTGAAATGTGATGATATTTTATGTCCAAATAATGTATTTTTAATAATATGTATGATTCTTGTTGATTGGATGCATTATATTACGTTTTAGGCTTAACTAGTCGTAAGAACGTTGACTTTTGGCATGAAGATTAGGCATAATATGGGTCTGAGTTTTAATCAGTAGTTATGGACTTGTTGTATGTATTATTTACGGCCATATGATGTACAATTGGTTCATGAAGTGATAGGTGCGTTTGAACATGTTTTATGATGCCTAAATGGTCACTTATGCGTAGAAATTGCCATGATTTAGAGACTTTTATACCAAGTTGGTTAAAGTTGTTTGATTCATGAAATGTGACTTAGGATTTATGTACGTATACATATATGAGAGTTTTTATGTATATTTGGTTACAATTTTCACATTTTGGTTGTTAACTGGTATGTGTCTAAGTAAGGCGTAATTCATCGTTTTCGTTAAGATCTTAACCGAGTGCTATAATCACCAAGTACTCGCGTAAACAAATATTTTCTTAAATATAGTATAAGTCTAGTGGGTTGGATGAACAACTTGCTTGTAAGACTTGAGTATCAATTCTTAAAGTGTCTATCGTATTTAGGGCACTATTAGGATTGACTGGACATTCGTTGGTGAAATTGCACGTACTTTCAATTTCATTAATCAAGGTGAGTTTCCACGGCCCCTTTTTAACTTGTCTTCATTTTACCAAATCGTGGGGGAAATACATTGCTTCGTTGTTGTATAAGGATTATGTGACTTACTCGTATGTGTTCGTGTGATAACCTCGAGTATGGGTGTTTCGTTATTGTGTTCATGTGAGTCGTTCATGAATACCCCCTTTCCCATATAATCATTAGCCTTGGGGAAGGCCACAGTGTATATTGGTAGATCTATTTGGGTTTGACAGCCCGCACTCACGATCAATAGCTCCGATCAGGCGTTTCGGATGCGAGTGAATATATGTTGAATTTGTTTCGTAGAGATCGCTTACTTTATGTAAGCCTTCGTGTTTTGCTTTGATTATAGCTCCAGGTGCTATCATTAAGTTGTATTCCTAGCTAGTTTACAACTTACCACATCATTTGTCAATGATATCTGATACTGTTGTATGTAATGTTTTCGTAAACCCGTGAAACTCGCTCAACTTTATGTTGACTTTTTAAGCATGTATTTCAGGTACATAGGAGCATGGATGGTGGTATGAACTGGGCTTGGGCAAATGTGGATGTGGCATCTTTTGGTTTTATTTTGGCTATTAACTTAAAAATACGACCTTTGTGTATGATCGTTGTTAAACAATTTGAACTTTTTCTTATTTTGGAATGTTGTGACAAAAATCCTGTGGTTTGTAATTTAAAAACTGATGTTTTAACGTTGCCTACATATCATGTTAGTTTCCAACTTTGTCATCGCCATGCTTAACGCATATACAATTCCGCTGCGATATTCAACGTCGTTTTTGGGGTGTGACACATACTCAAGAGGTTCAACATAACTGATTGTAAGATTGCTAAGACACCATAGCTAGAAACCACTCCCTTGGACCTGATCTTAAGGGGAGTGTGTAGATGAACACTTATACAAGGCTATGATTGGGTCTCTTATGTAACTTACTGCAAGCAGGCCTGATATTATGTTTGCCACTTGCATCTATGCAAGATATCAAGCCAACCCTAAGATGTCTCATCTTATCACTGTCAAAAGGATTCTAAGATACCTTAAGGGTGCTTCAACACTTGGTTTATGGTATCCTAAGAATCCTGACTTCAATCTGTATGCTTACACAGATAGTGATTAGGGTGGTTGCAACATGACTGCAAAGTCTACATCTGGGGGATGTTAGTTTCTTGGTGGTAGGGTTGTGTCATGGCAATGCAAGAAACAATCCTTTGTCTCTGCATCAACTGCTGAAGCAGAATACATTGCTACTACAAGCTGCTATGCTCAAGTGCTTTGGATTCAGAATCAGATGCTGGACTATGGGTTCAACTTCAAGAAGACTCCCATTCACATAGACAACAATAGTGCTATCTCAATCTTAGGGAATCCTGTGAAGTACTCAAGGACCAAACACATCAACATCAGGTATCATTTAATAAGAGATAATTATGAAAAGGGGTTAATTAAACTAGTCAAAGTTCACACAGATGAACAATATGCTGATCTGTTTACAAAGGCTTTTGATGAACATAAATTAAATATCTTGTATAAGCTATTGGGATGATCAACTTTGAGTAGGTTTTTCTTAAAACTAATTCTTATTATTTCTTAAAACATGTGTGTTCTAAGTTGTCTAGTTCATCACTTTTGTAAGCTCTTTTTTTAATGAAAATCTTTTTGAAGACTTTGCTTAGATTTATGAAAATTTTGATCCTTCGGAAGTTATGTTTTCAACTTCGGAAGAAATTTATTCTTTTAAAACAAATAACTGCCCAAGTATTTTACCTTTAGTAGAAATTTCTAAAATATCTTCCGAAGCTTAAAAAATTCTTTGGCACTTATATGTTTTCAAGGACCTTTTTCTTTCGAAGCAAATAAACTCTTGGAAGCTTTGTTCTTAAACAAAACTTTCAGGTCTTGATTTTCTTCCGAAGTCAAACTCTTCACAACTCTTAGGAAAATCTTCGGAAGTCATTTAGCTTCGGTAGCTTTTTCATTTAAAACTTCCAAAGAGAATTTACCTTCGGAAGCCTTTTGACTTCCAAGAAAACTACTTTTGAGCAAAATTAAACTACTTTTTCAGAGGTGTGACCGACATCCGGATTTCTAAGTGTATCCTCTTTCATTAAACTTTATCTGAAATCCTTTTCACATATTAACCAACAGTTTCCCTCTTTTTCTATCATCTGCTTTTTCCTCCAAACCTAAAACCCCAAATTTCTCTCTGAAATTTCTTTCTTCTTTCTTTCTTCATCCTTAAGCTACCTCACAATGGCCAACCTTGTTCACATAAATGATCTGAACTTTACCATGCAGCTCCACAGGCAACACAACCAGGTTGCTCTGTTAAGCTTTGAGAAACATCCTCATTTCTCAGAGGTTTGTCGCTTCTTAGCTTTGTCCAACTACTTCACCTCCCTAGCCATTGATCCTCCACTCTATGAGGATCATCTGCTTGAATTATGGAAGACCTACCAAGAGGCCGTAATGGATGGGGAGAAGGCATTGTCTGCCACAGTGCAGGGGAGAACAGTCTTCATCGCTCCGGCCATCATCAACATGCATCTTCAGCTGGATGATGAAAAAGGTGAGGTGTTCTTCCCAAAAGAAGCTGTCAATCATTCTTTTGAGCAGATGGGGTATGAGGGAGATTACTCTGTCAAGACCTTTAGGAAAGGGAAGGTCTCATCCCAGTGGAGATTCCTGCTCCATACGGTTATCCACAGCTTATCAAACAAGCATGATGGATGGGACCAGATTCCTAAGGATCTCTCTTTCATTATCCATGGAATGATTTAGGGGGTAAAGTTTAGGAATTCTCAAATTTTTTATACTAATTTACTTGCAAACTTGGACTCCTTAGAATATTACATGTTCCCTAGATATGTCCAGTACATTCTTAACTGTGAACTGCGCTCACAATTAAGGGGAACAAGTAACATTCTTAAACTGGGACAGATGAAGCCCGATATCTTTAAAATACTGAGAAAGCCCATTGTTGGCTTCTCTGGGGTAGAAACAGCCCTGGTCCAAAAATGTTAGAGCTCATTGCTCAAGGTGACAACCTAGCAGCACCAGCTAGTGTTGAACCCACCTTGCTACATCCTAACCACCTACACAGCCACCAATCACCCTCACCTACCAAAGAAAATCCAAACGAACCCCTGCTCAAACTATTCAGTCTATGGAGGTCCCTATACACTCACCCATATAGGAGGAAGTGGACACTAGAGCTCCCACTTCTCTTGAGAAGCAAACCACTCCCATTTCTTCAAGGATCAGTGCTGAGGTTCCTCATGCTCAGCCTGATGAGCTCATAAGCCAAACTTCCTTAAGCCACCACTTTAAGTCTCAACACTCAAGAGATCAACCTTCAGGGGACAGTTACCATCCCCAGCCTTTAGATCTCAACTAACCATTCCCCAACCTTGATTTCTACACTGATGAAGATCTAGGTTTCAGTGAGTACCATGTTTCTCTCTTCTTTTTCCCTAATCAAAGAGAGATGAGTGCTTCTGAGGCTCCTATTTCTAGCCCCTATCAGTCACCTACTACTGAGGTGGACACTTCTGAACCAGTTTAGAATGTCCATATGGAAGAGGCTCTCACTTTTGAAAGTGATTACATCATTAAGACCTCAACCATAGCAACTCAGCCCGTTGACTTCTCAACTAAGATTACTAGTGAGCAAAGGGAATCCAGTAGCCAAGAACCTGTAGCTGGTGGTGAGAGTGAGGACTTTGGTCTAATCATCTCATCCCCCAATGATTCTTCTGATGAAGATGAGGGGAATTTAAGACTAAAGGTGCAAAAACTGTCTAAAACATGCACCTATTTAGTCTCCAAGGTTAGTCACCTTGAATCTCAAGTGACTACCTTGTCGAACAAGGTCAATGATCAGCAACTTCAGATTTCATATCTTAAGGAAAAACTAGCTAGGAGACCTTTAAGAAGAGCTCATCCAGGAACACAAGAACCTGTGGATGTGATTGACCTAACTCCTGGCTCACTAGTGGGTGATGCTACCAAAAAGGGGGAGAAAGTCATTATAGCTACAGAACCTGGGAGTTCTTCAGAGAGAATGGACACTAAGGACTCACCATCCTCACTTGCAATTGTGCATTCTGAGAAACCTCCTCAAATTCACATTGATGTGGACTACATAGACTCATTCATACAAAGTCTGTTTGAGGACAGGATACCAAGGGCTATGTCATATCCACCATCTTCCAATCACATCATTGGGTGGAGGTATGACAACAACAGGAAAGCCCTAATCATCATAAGAGTTCAAGGGCAGCAGGAGATCTTCAACTTTTAGACCTTGAACTTCAATGAAGGTCTGGATTTAGTTAACATGCCACTTGTCAATCCAAGCCAATCAAGACAACCTGACAAATTGGCTCGAAGAATCCAAAACAAGATCACTGCAGAGTTCAGCCTTAGAAGAAGACTATGGCAATTAGGCAATGTCATTGGTCAACTCGTTGTTGAGGCAGACCCTAAGATTAGCTTCATAGGGGAAATCTTGACTGAAGGCCTAGTGACAGAACCTAAGAGCCCAGTGTTATCACTAACAACTGCTACAGAGATCAATGCCCTTTTTGAGACACCTGCTGGTGAAGGTGATTCTCAACCTCTCTCTGGCCTGAGCTTAGAAGTTGCATCAAGCAATGAAGGCCAAAGCTCTCTCCACCCTGAGTCACAAAGGTCTATGAGTGACAAAGGGAAAAGAAAGATGACATCTGAGGAGATTAAGGAGGAGAAGAGAGAGGAAAAGGAAGTTGAGGGGATAAAGTTCCTCTTTTGGGTCTGCAAGACTCATGGAGACTACAATCAGGGCTGCCCCCAGACCAGATACTCAGAATGATGAGTTAAGGCAGCCAGGATAAACTATCTGCAGACAAGGAACTATGACATAGACAATGTCATATCTCTCCCCTTAGAGGAGTTAAATGAACTGGTTGACCTAGAAAGGTCAAGGGAGAAGAAGGAGGCAGAAGATGCAGAGCTTCTAGTACAAATCAAAGAAGATAGAAGAGAGAAAACATTGTACAAGCATGTGCCTACCCTCTCCCCAGTTCAAGAAAGTCCTGCACAAGAGGATGTGGTTCAACAAGAACCTCAGGTAAAGGATCAAGATGATCCACTACCTGAGTGCCACAGGCCTCTATCAGGCAGAAGCACTTCTTCCCTTACCCTTTGACTATATCGAGTTTGAGTATCTTAAACAACTTGAACTTGAGATAGTCAAGGAGAGAAAGACAACCAAAAGAAAGCTAAAGGAAGAAGCTTCTAAGTCAAGAGCCATCATCCACAAAAGCATGAAGAAATCTACTGACAGGCAGAGGATGATGAGCTTCTTGAAGTTGTATGGATTATCCGGAAGGAGACTTAGCCCCATGTCTCTATCCACTATGGATGAGCATATCAGGGTGATCAAGAGTGGAGAGCTGGTTGACTTACATTCCCCTCCAAGTCAAGCCCCACCTGAAGTGGAGGTTAAGGTTGAACAACTAGAGACATCACAATCTGGACCTCCTACTGAATCTCAGCAAGCTTCGTCTTCTGATCCATAGTAGGGTCAAACTCACTCTCAATATGAACCTGTGAGAGTTGAAGACCCAACTGAGAAAGACAATGAAGATCAATCCGGTACTGTAGGCCAGTCTTCTCAGTTAAAAGTTGTAAAGAGAAAGAAAAGGATGGCTTCTAAACCAAAGCCAAAGAAGAAGAAGACTGCATCCTTTTCTGAACCTCAGGATGAGTCAGAACATCCTGAGGATGTGCAGCTAGAGGATGCTCTGTCATCTCCCATTCCAATAGCTCCTCTAGCATTAGAAATACCCATCCTGTCCTGGACATACACTATAAATCCAGAAAGGTGGCATGTCATCAGAGATCATGGCATTGAGAATGGCTACACTTGGCAAGACATGTTTCAGTTGCCTCTACATGATTTCTTTGACATGAGAAGATTCTATGATAGTTTGAAGGATCCTGATCATCTTATGAATAAAGGGTTGGTTATCATCCTAATAAGGACTGTTGATATCTGAAGTCTTCTAGAATTTTGGTAGCATCAGCCTAGGAGAAGTTTGTAGAGAATATGTATAGAGGCTGAAGCAACCAAATCTTTCTGCATGCATGTTGCACAAGTACTAAAGAAGAATGCTTCAGAAGTTTCACACATGCAACAGAAATATTCTAAGCGTGAAATCTTCCGAAGCCAAGACCAATATCTTCCAAAGCCAAAGATGAAGTCTTCCGAAGCTTCAAAGACAAAGTCTTCCAAAGCTCCACACTTGAAGACAGATTTCTTTCGAAGACTTTTAGTAACATGCTTTATCTGATGTACTTTTCCATAAAGCTAGACCCCTTTCTGCTGCAACTCTATAAAGTCACCAACTTACATGAGTTAGTGAAAAAGCCCATGCTTTTGGTAACTGTACATTGAGGTCTTGAGTTTGTAACTTTCTACTTCATGCACTTTATCCTTTCTGTAATAGATAAGAATGTGAGCTATGGCATGTCATAGTCATAAAGTCAAAAAGGCAATATGCCTTTTTGACACTACAATTGATTTTGTTTTGTGTCTAGTCAATTGTATCTAGTTGGCTTACATAGTATGGCCTGTAGGATGTAGTATAAGTATCTCATGTTCTTGTATCTTTCCTTTATGCTTTGTAACACTTGTAATAGAACATTGAGAAAGCAATATACTGCAATCTTGAAAACCATCTCACTGTGTATCTGGCTGTTGTGTTTTGTCTCTTAATTACTTGTGTTCTTAGTGTCTTCATTTGTGGTTAATCCAGTTCACAGTTGTTTAAGTTTAGTTACTCTCCTCTTTGTGTTGTTGTGTTGTATTTGACCACCATTCAACGGTCTTGCACTTACCATTAGTAGATGGTTGCTTTTTTTGGCTTTTGGCAACTTTTATTTTTGTTGCTACTTCTTTGTCTATGAATCTTTTGGATTATCACTTGATTGAGAGTCTAATTCAACCTTCTCAATTGTTGCTTCTTTGTGCTCTTTGTTTTGTTGTTTTTATTAGAATAACATTCCTGACCAGAATGGTTATTTTTGTTACAAATTGCACAATGTTTATTGAAGTAACAATCAGAAGCCATATGATTGTTTATATTGCAAATGGAGAAGTAGTTGGTGAAGTAACAATCTTCAGTGTTGTGATTATTCATGTCACACCATGTGGAATACTTTTCTTCTTCCTCACTTTCATGAACAATCACCTTCTTCTTCCTTTTTATTCTGTCAATTCCTTCTCAAACTTGGTAGCTGATGACTCTTTGTTTTTCCCTGACATGATATCAAAGGGTTTTTGTTTAGTAGCAGATGACTTATGTTTCTTAGAATTCACAATCTTTTGATGCTTTGATTTCTTGGTAGTGGTTGCAGCCTTTTGCTTCCACTGATCCTCTATGGATTTAGTAGATTATTAATTCCACATATCTACTACTAATGAAGATGTTTTCTTCTTTTGGAGTTCTACTCATTGTGCTTGCTTTGCTTTTTCTGCGGAAGATATTTTAACTTCTTACGTATGTGGACTTCACATCATCTTCTGTTGTCGAGGATTTTTGTTGTTTGTTACGCTCATGAAGTCTTTCATTTAACTAAGCTATCCTCTTGCAGATTGTTATTAATATATTACTTTGCTTAGGAGGATAAGGCAGCTTGGTTTCTTCAAGAACTTTAGGAATGATGGGTTCAAATGAAAAATACTAACCAATATCCAAATCATCTACATTTTTTTCAACATGTTCATCAGAATCATCCAAGTCATCACATTCATCATAGTAAAATTCTGAGTCATTTTGTTTGAAGCAACTATGTACTCAACTTTAGCTGTGGATACAGATACATTTGTTTGCTTTTTGCACTCTAAGAAACAAGTCTTGGCCCTATGAATTAAGATCCACCAGTTGTGAATTTTCTGTTGTTGTTGCATCCTCCAAAGTCACTATCAGAGTATGAGCAGAGGTTGAAATCTCCATCTTTGGGATACCAGAGTCCAAGAGCTAGCTTCCCTTATCTATCTAAAGATCCTCTTAATAGCATTCAGATGTGACTCTTTTGGATCTGATTGGTACCTAGCACAAACACACACATAAAACATTATGTTTGGTCTGTTGACAGTTAAAATACTTTAAAGATCCTATCATTGATCTATACAATCTTTGAATAACTGGTTTCCCTATAGGATCAGGTACAATCTTATCTATTGTTCATGCTGGTGTTTTGCGTGAGGAAGTATCATTAAGATGGTACATCTTCAAGATTTGATGAATATAATCTCTTGATTAAGGAAGATACCATCTGATGACTTATGTTTCTTAGAATTCATAATCTTTTGATGCGTTGTTTTCTTGATAGTGGTTGCAGCCTTTTGCTTCCACTGATCTTCTACGGATTTAGTAGATTTTTAATTCCACATATCTACTACTAATGAAGATGTTTTCTTTTTGGAGTTCTACTCATTGTGCTTGCTTTGCTTTTTCTGTGGAAGATATTTTAACTTCTTCCGTTGTGGACTTCACATCATCTTCTGTTGTCGATGATTTTTGTTGTTTGTTCCGCTCATGAAGTCCTTCATTTAACTGAGCTATCCTCTTGCAGATTGTTTTTAATATATACTTTGCTTAGGGGATAAGGCAGCTTGTTTCTTCAAGAACTTAAGGAATGATGGGTTCAAATGAAAAATACTAACCAAATCCAAATTATCTACATTTCTTTCAACATGTTCATTAGAATCATCCAAGTCATCACATTCATCATAGTAAATTCTGAGTCATTTTGTTTGAAGCAACTATGTACTCAACTTTAGTTGTGGATACAGATACATTTGTTTGCGTTTTTGCACTCCAAGAAACAAGTCTTGGCCCTATGAATTAACATCCACCAGTTGTGAATTTTCTATTGTTGTTGCATCCTCCAAAGTCACTATCAGAGTATGAGCAGCGGTTGAAATCTCCATCTATGGGATACCAGAGTCCAAGAGCTAGCTTCCCTTATCTATCTAAAGATCCTCTTAATAGCATTCAGATGCGACTCTTTTGGATCTGATTGTTACCTAGCACAAACACACACAAAAACATTATGTTTGGTCTGTTGACAGTTAAAATACTTTAAAGATCCTATCATTGATCTATAAAATCTTTGATCAACTGGTTTCCCTGTAGGATTAGGTACAATCTTATTTATTGTTCATGCTGGTGTTTTGCGTGAGGAAGTATCATCAAGATTGTACATCTTCAAGATTTGATGCATATAATCTCTTGATTAAGGAAGATACCATCTGATGACTTATGTTTCTTAGAATTCACAATCTTTTGATGCGTTGTTTTCTTGATAGTGGTTGCAGCCTTTTGCTTCCACTGATCTTCTATGGATTTAGTAGATTTTTAATTCCACATATCTACTACTAATGAAGATGTTTTCTTCTTTTGGAGTTCTACTCATTGTGCATGCTTTGCTTTTTCTGCGGAAGATATTTTAACTTCTTCCGTATGTGGACTTCACATCATCTTCTGTTGTCGAGGATTTTTGTTGTTTGTTACGCTCATGAAGTCCTTTATTTAACTGAGCTATCCTCTTGCAGATTGTTTTTAATATATTACTTTGCTTAGGAGGATAAGGCAGCTTGGTTTCTTCAAGCACTTTAGGAATGATGGGTTCAAATGAAAAATACTAACCAATATCCAAATCAGCTACATGTTTTTCAACATGTTCATCAGAATTATCCAAGTCATCACATTCATCATAGTAAAATTCTGAGTCATTTTGTTTGAAGCAACTATGTACTCAACCTCAGCTACAGATACATATATATTTGTTTGCTTTTTTGCACTCCAAGAAACAAGTCTTGGCCCTATGAATTAACATCCACCACTTGTGAATTTTCTGTTGTTGTTGCATCCTCCAAAGTCACTATCAGAGTATGAGCAGAGGTTGAAATCCATCTATGGGATACCAGAGTCCAAGAGCTAGCTTCCCTTACCTATCCAAAGATCCTTAATAGCATTCAGATACGACTCTTTTGGATCTGATTGGTACCTAGCACAAACACACAAAAAAACATTATGTTTGGTCCGTTGATAGTTAAAATACTTTAAAGATCCTATCATTGATCTATACAATCTTTGATCAACTGGTTCCCTGTAGGATCAGTTACAATCTTATCTATTGTTCATGCTGGTGTTTTGCGTGAGGAAGTATCATCAAGATTGTACATCTTCAAGATTTGATGAATATAATCTCTTGATTAAGGAAGATACCATCTGATGAACTTATAAACCAAGGAATAAGGTTAGTTCTCCATTGAACTCATCTAAAATTCAGATTTCATTAAACCTATTAAGCTTTCACACAATCTCTTGGTTGTTGAGCCAAAGATAATGTAATCTACATAAATTTGGACAACCAAGAGGTCTTGATGTTCTTGTTTGAGAAAGAGAGTCTGATTTATTATGCCCTTTTTATTCCATGCTTGAGTAAATATGCTGATATTGTTCATACTATTATCTTGGAGCCTGATGAAGACCATACAAAGCTTTGTCAAGCATGTATAACCTGTGTGGGTACTAGGGATCCTCAAATCCTAGACGTTGAGCAACATAGACCTTTTCATCAATTTGACCCTATAAGAAAGCACATTTTGCATCCATTTGGTAAATTGTGAACTTCTTATATGAAGAATAGGCTACAAATACTCTTATGGCTTCAATCCTTGCAACTGGTGCAAAAACTTCATCATAATCTATTCCTTCTTCTTGGGTATATCCTTGTGTTAGCCTTGCTTTATTTCTCATAATAATACCTCTGTCATCTAGTTTATTCTTGAAAACCATCTTGTGCCAATTGGATACTAACCTTCAGGAAGATTAACTAGATTCCAGACAATCTACTTTCTGAATTGTTGAAGCTCTTCTTGCATAGATTCAATGCAACTGTTATCCTTCGATGCAAAAGTTATGTTGGGAGGAACTATTTGTTAAAGAAAACAAGTGAAGAGACAGATGTTGGCTGCCCCCCTTGGCTTCTAGTGGTTCTTTCATTAAGATCACCAATAGTAATGGATATTGGATGACTCTTATGGATTCTTGTCGTTGGAATAGATGCAACTGCAATGGATGTTTCCAAGTTAGTCATATTCATTGATGGAGAAGGATCCAGCTGAGATGTAGAATCAACAAAGTAGTCAAGATCTTCATTATTTTGATCCTCTAAAGCTGAATGATATCTCCTCATAAGTTTATGCATCAGCAGCATTATGGACAACGTCCTCACGAACATCTACGGATGTGTTTTGAGCTTCCAAGGGGGTTGCATGAATATCTACGGATGTTGTTTGTTGATCTACTAACAAAGTTTTTTAGAATGTATTGTAGTAGCTCCAAAGAATTGGATATCTACTAGTGTAGTTAAAACATCCGAGGATGTAGTGGACGATTCTTTGAATGTGGAAAAACATTTGCGGATGTAGAATTAGCTGCTGCTGATTAGTTAGTTTGATCATGTTTCTTATTTCTTGGATGATATGAAGTGCTACAATCAGAAACACTGGAAGAGTGTGGTGATGGTCTTGGTGGATCAGAAGAAGATAATGACATTTCATTCATATTTGGAGGAACATATGGACAAAATGTATCCATACAACCTGCAATATTCAAATAACTAGAGTAAATGAGTTTGTTAATGCATTTATATCAAACAACCATGATAATCCTTTAACATATATTTGAAATAATGATTTATCAAATGATACATTAGGTGTTTCTTCCATAATGTTTTGATATGGAATATGAACTCTATACGATTTAGATGTTGAGGAGTTCCTAACAAGAAACCATCATAGGCTTTTTCAAAAAACTTGCCTAACTGTACTTGTGGATTTGTACAAGATAGTCTATATTATCAACACAGTTAAAGTCAACAAAAGTCAACATCACGATCAAAGTCAACGCGAAAGTCAAAACCGATACGTTCGAGACAAAGAACCGAGATGAGACGTTGAAGATTTAGATGACTAGGAGTGTTATGTAATAAATATATTTTGTGTGAAAACAATATATTTCACTTTGTATGAGTCATGTTTTAGTCTAGTTATTTAGACTAGGGGGTTATGTGTAAATAGAGAAACTTAGACAAGACTATAAATAGCTTAATTGTAATTAGAATTAGGTTAATGGTGTTAGAGGACAGTGTACGTATGGAGTACTAATTGATAATGCGTGAAACCAGATCAAATAGTGCGGAATCCTATTTGATTGGTGATCCAATCAATGAGAACGCAATCCCTATCAAACTAACCATTAAAGAAACATTAAGAATGAGTATAACAAGATCAGATGCGAACTCTAAACTTGGAACAAGCTTTCTGATGCTCTGGATGGCTAGGTTATGAATATGTGTCAAAAGTTTTCATATTCTTCGAATTCTTCTATTTTTCCACAAATATGTGATATTTATAGGTTATGGGTTTCCAATGGTACGACTGAACTGTTATCATGGTTCAGCCATGCGACTGAATTATGCGATTGATCCATACGCACGACTAAAGGTTCAGTCGTGCAACTGAGTCAATCTTATGTCTCAATCGTGCGACTGATCGAGTATCCTGGTTTAGTCGTGCGACTGGTCCATTAGCATGATGTATTCATGCGTATGGTCCATTAGCATGGTACATTCACATGAAGACTCATACGACTAATTTGAACATATTTCTCAATCATTATTGACTAAGAACTATGCACAACAACCTCAAACCTATATAGTTAGTTCATTATACTTTATCACACAATAATACAATAAAACATTAAACATTATAAGCATCAACCACATATTATATTTCATTCTACTCATTCACTACATATGTGTAAGACATGACATACATTTACATTAAGCTTAGAAACAAGGTACATATGTATCAACAAACTGCCCCTTGGACCTAGTTTACTTTAACGTCTAACATTCTTCATAAGCTCCTCAAACTTCTTGTACTTCTCCTCTCTTGTGACTCCTGTGTGTATTTCAAACGCAAAACAAGTTAGTAAGCCACATTGGGTCAAATACCCTAATAGTTTCCATTCTTCCCTCTTTGTTTAGAACTATGACCGCTTCACCTATTCTCCAGTCATAATACCACCATTTGAAGTGTGGAGTGAAGTCCTGAGGCATTTCCCGTAAGGAATCTTGGATATTATGTGTGGGGGACTCCACTTCAGCACTACTTTAGGCTTTCCAAATATGGGATCCACTTCAGTCCTACGGATGTACCTCTTTAGTTGTTGAGGTCTGAAGTTTACCCATCTGGTGTGGTATTCCTTCTTTAGAGCAGCCTCAAACCAACCTGACATCTTTCTAGGATCAGCATACAACAGATTTAAGCATGCCAGTCGGTTGAGCTCAAAACCTGGGAGAGTCTTCAGATCATGTGGATATCTGAAGTACTCAATCCCCTTCTCTCTCTTTATAGCATACACGTTTATGTCCTCAAAATAGGCCCACACAATGATTTTTCCAGACACCTTCTGATGTTTCTTGACCTTGTAGGGTTTAATGTAGGCATTTTGCTTTGGAGTCGTGCGCTGGGCTCTAATTTCAGCAAAACAAGCTGCCCATTCATCCTTCTTTATATAACATATGTATCCAAGGGTTCGGCTTGGCTTTCATCCTTATCCTTTTCTTTCTCCATATCATCCAAAATTTCAAATGTAGCACATCCTCAATCTCTATTTCATCAACATCGTTCAGCTCATCATCACTCATAACATCGACCTTTGGAGCGTCTTTGACGAGCTCGTAGGATTCAGTCTGAACATCTCTGCAAGTTGCTCAGCGGTCAAGTCATGTATGATTTCTCCTTCTTTGGGAGTGTAACTCACTAACCTTCTCACAATCCCTTTCAAATCAAGAATCATTGTAAATTGAGACTTGATTTGCTGAAGGGGAGCAATATCATATTCATCTTGCTGGGAAGTTTTAACTGCTTGATTTAAACATTTAACACATCAGTCATTAGTAGTTAATCAAGACATTTAAACATAGATAAACATAGATAATCATAAATTACATCAATGTAATATTTGTATCAAGTACAAAAGTTTTCTAAATACAAAACGTTAAATCTTTACTTTTATCTTGATCGGTCAATTCTTCAACTACAGGGGCTGAACATGATGCTCCTTGATCTTGAGCTCTCTTAGTACGCCTTTCTTGACCCTAAGCAGAGGTTGATGCAGCATCATCATGTTCTTCATCATCATCATCTCCTCTTTTCTTTCCACTCAGTTCTTCATCATCACCCTCATCTTCTTCACCAGAATCATCATCATCATCATCATCATCATCATCATCATAATCACCTTCCCTGATCTTTAGACACTCATCTTTGGATCCTTTCAGCCTCAGCATGATCTTCTGGTTCTTTCTCTCTAGCTCTTCTATCCTCTGAACAGAATTTGCATTCTGTTCCTGTGGATGTGTAATCTGCTGAGCTTGAGCAGCGTTGAGCTCCATAAGCTGGGTGAGCTATGCAGCTCTTTGCTCATCAGCTACAAGCAGCTTCAACACCATCCAGTTGAGGTTGGCTAGCTATTCCTCTACCCCGATAGAGGGTAGAGTGGGTCCATGGCTCATTGGAACCTGATAGGATGTCCCGGCTTGTTGGGTGGTGGTGGCGGATGTGGTGAATATAGGAGGTGGAATAGGAGTGGATGGTGAAAGGGTGGCTTTCTTAGTGGTGGTAAGAGGTGTGATAGTGGTGGTAGGGGTGTGGTAGTGGTGGTAGAGGATGTGGTAATGGTGGTGGTAGCTATGGTAGAGATGGTGGATATGGTGGTAAACAGTGTAATCCTCCTCCTCTTGCTCTTCATGCCATGGGGCTGAGCCATCCTCTTCTTACTTGAGCCCTTAGAAGAGGATGCTCCCCTGGACTGATGGGATGGTCAGGGATGTATGATGGATCAGTAGTAGCAGTAGCAGCAACCCTGGACTCACCCTGGCATCCACCAACCGCCACAATCCCTCTCTCATTGGCAACAACCTTACTGCCCACTATCCTCACCAACGACTCCTCATCTGACTCTTCCTCCTCATCTATCTAAAAGTCGGGGTGGATTGGAGCCTCCTCGGATCCACCCAGAGCCTCACCGCCTCTACCATCACCATGGTCGTCGTTGTCATTGCCTGAATCATCAGTGGGTAGCTCTATAGGCTTAGTATTGGAATCATTGTCATCGTGATGCCACTTCTTATGAGCGGCTGCCACGTAGTCCTCCCAGGCTAGATGCCCAAACAATCTCCTCATCGGGGGCTTCACCTGCTTGCCCCGATACACCTTCATCCTACCAAGGGTGGTGTCACCCATAACCTCAAGTGTAACATCATCATCTCTCTCCTTTGGTAGCAAAGGAAGCTTCTAGTCAATAATCATTTGTAGGAAACGAGGGTACATGCAGAAGCCTTCCTTGCCTTTGGCCTCTATATTCTCTACCATGTACGTGAATATCATCCGACAGAAACTGAATGGATGATTTAGTACCAGAGCCATGTAAGTGTTCTGGATCTGATCAGACATCTCATCAAAGCCTCCCCTCCTTGAGGCTATGCACTTGAGTAACACATGGGCAAAGTACTTGAACCGGGGGCACAACTTGCTCTTGTTGAGCACACATGCATTAATGTCCCCCGCGTACTTGATCCAAAGAAAACATCCTCAAACCTTAGTGGATGCAGCCTGATTGGACAGTCACCATCATCACCCAACTCTAATACCCTCCTCAGATCATCCTCGCTGATCTCAATCTCCTAACCAAAAATAGAACTCCGAATGTGATAAGGCTCAACAGACCTGTCTACTACAGCGCTTTCCCAGAAGGCCTGCTGAATCGATCTGTATGGTGTGCACGGAGTAGAGATAGCCTTGAAGATCCTCGTTCTCCGTAAAAATGTAATAATCCCCATGAACTTAGAAGTGTTTCGGGATGTGACGTCAAGATGAGCACAGAGATTGTGCTTCGTGCTCATAGTCCATCTACTTATCAAGTTTCTGTAACACAAGATACATATACGCTAGAAATTGTGTAAATGGATGGCATTTGATTTTTAATGAACTTGAATTAGTTTGTTTAATCGTGTGAATGGATAATGCGACTGAGTCTTAGTTGTGCAATTGAGCTCAGTCATACGATTGAGCCTACGACTGGGTTTAGTTGTATACTGTCCCATGCGGTTGACCCAGTCGTGCGACTGAACTCATACGCATGGTTCATTCGTGCGTTTGAGTCAAACGCCCAGCTCAATCGTGCGATTCAAGTTCATCGGCATGTCCATGCATATGAGTCTCTATTTGACATTGTTAAATTAGTTCTTGGTCTATACTTATTGTTAAACGTTGTGGTTAGGCTCATTAGACTCGCAAACACTCATAATAACACAAAATATTCTTTAAATTAACGATTTAGTCCATTTTGGTGGTTTATTTTGACATCTTTGTCTTGGTTCTTGTTTTGACCAATTTAGGTCATTAGGGCTTGATTAAACCACACATTTTATTTGATTTCAGTCACTAAGTACTTGTAGATAAAGAGAGTACACATTAGTATCACAATCACAGTGCGAAATCAATGAAATCGAATTTTGGTAGGGTAACTTTGCTTTTGTGCGATTTGGGAGTGATTGAAGGGTGAGGAGAATGTGAGATTGAATTCACCCTATTTATACTGATTTTACCTTTAGTCATGCGACTGGACGTAATCAAACGCTTCATTCGTGCGACTAGGCTCAGTCGTGCGACTGGCTCAGTCGGTCACATCCATTCATGCGACTGGGGTTCAGTCGTGCGACAGACTCAGTCGGTCACCTCCATTCATGCAATTGGTTCATTCTGGGGATCCAATCGCATCGATTGATCAATACTTATGGTCCAATCGTACATCTGGTCCATACATATGGTTCAATCGTACGATTGGCTCATACTCATGATCCAACCGTGCGACTGGTCCATACTTATGGTACAGTCGTGCGAATGGCTGAGACTTATGAGTTTGACCTCATTCATTTTCAAACACAGAACTTGTTAACTATAGTTAAGATATTATGACTGTTGATCATCTCAGACATGACCTTTTTAATTTTAGAAAACTGTTGATCACCTCAGACGTGCTCCTTTTAACTTAAACCCTGATTGGTCACCTCAGATGTGACCCCTTTTAGTGAGTGATTCACAGATTGAAACCAAATGTATAGTCCGACTTTTACCTACCAAATAACTAATAGTTAAATAAAACAACTCGAAATTTAATAACCAAAACAAGATAGATTTTTGTATTTTTGATTGGAGATGGATTTAAAGCAATTAGAGTGCTTCTAACCGATTTTACTTCCTGGACAACACAACTTCAATTCTATTTTATCATTTCTGGTGTAATTCATTATGGAAACATACAGGTATATCAGAATCATTTAGGACATTTTAATAAACTATTTTGATGCTAGATTCTTGTTTTGTTGAGAGTCAATAGCAATTTTAGGAAATCATACTAGAGCTATAAGATGCACATAGTGATTTTGACTTTCAAGATCTGCAGCTCATGATGATTGTTAGTATACTTGTCCCCTTAAATCCATACACATATTTTTGACACACATTGGTGATAAGTTAAGGTTTAATTATTTCAACAAGCATTTGTGGATCCCATGCTTATATGGTAATCAACGTTCCTCAGGAGATTTTGAGTGGTCTACGGGTATATTTCAAGACGAAACTATTCTAAGAGCTTTCAAAGAGTTGCCAAGCCTAAGGTCAGTGCCATCGCATAGCAGAGAGGCGCAAACAAAAATGAAAGCTAGAATATTTAAGTTATGCTTATCCTCAGATCAGTGCCACCACACAGCAAAGAAGCACACAACCTATCTTCTTGTTAGAGCATTTATTTTCTTTTTGCACATAACGCACCAACAACATAAGTTATTAGCTTGATTGCATTTTGCATTTTTCCATGTGCTTTGCTCATTTTTTATGGTCATCCGCACACATTTGTGGCGTTTATTTTGCTCTTCACCCCTTATTGGAATTGTATTGATTGTGTTAACCAGGGATAAGATGGAAACCCACAACAAGTTGAACAGCTTGGTTTGAATTTTAAACCACCAATGACGTCTACTTATCTATTGTGTTGAATCTACCGACACATCATATAATGAACTAGTAGCCTCTAGGTCTACTTTCTCTTTGTTACCTTGGTAGCACACTAGTTTTACTATCATTTTTTCTTTTATTTTGCTTAGACTTTTCAGACTTAAACTTTGATTTTTGCATCTTAATCAGTTAAAATCTTTTGAAGTCTCAAATAATTTGTTCCCTGTGTACTATTATTTTTTATAAATGTTGAATCAGTATCACAGATTTGATTACTTTCCTTTTAGCTAAGCTGTCCTTCTCCCTAGTTTTTTTAAGTAGTTAAATAAAGCAGCTAATTTAATACTAATCTAACCTATTCTCCCCCTAAAATTCTAAAACAGAAATTTTTTTTGTGTTTTTGGATTTTAATAAACAGGAAAATAAAACAAAATAAAATACAAATAACGAATGTCAGACTACGCATTTTCTTCCTCTGAAATCACATCACTTTTCTTTTTAACACCATTAACCTCTAATAGATATAAAAACCACGGTTTATAAAATGCTTTTGTATAGAGATCCGTATTTATTTTAACCACGTCGATTAATTGCTTTTCAAAACAGTCACGTATAAAGTGATACTTAATATTGATGTGTTTAGTTTTAGGATATTGGACTGGATTTTTTGTTACGGCTATAGCAGCAGAATTATCAACATAGATAGGAGTGTTAGAAAATTGCAAACCGTAATCGCGCATTTGCTGTTGAATCCAAATGATTCAAAACAACAACTTGCAGCAGCAATGTATTCAGCTTCACATGTTGACAGAGCAACAGAGGTCTGCTTCTTACACTGCCAGGTGAGTAACCGTCTACCAAAGAACTGACATCCTGGTGATGTTGACTTGTAATTCATTTTGCAACCGCCATAATCCGAGTCACTATACGATGTAAGCTCAAAATCATCTTGATGAGGATACCACAATCCGAGTGTTGGAGTACCCTTCAAATAACGGAAAATCCGTTTAACACCTATGAGATGGCTGACTTTCGGTTTTGCAGGTTATTTGGAACAAAGACACGTCGCATACATGATATCAGGATGAGACACTGTGAGATACATAAGGGATCCAATCATTCCTCGATACATTGTAGCATCAACCAGATCACCATTTTCGTCAGGTGCCACATCATGGTTCGTGGCAAGTGGAGTTCCAACAGTTGAAGCATTCTCCATGTCAAACCAACTGAGGATGTCCCCTACATATTTAGTCTGATGCAGTAAGATTCCTTTTGGTGTCTGATCCACCTATAATCCTTGGAAGAACTTCATCTCCCCCATTGCACTAATCTCAAAGTCTACTTTAATTACGAATTCATATTCTTTACATAATTCTTTGTTTTTGGAACTGAAGATTATGTCATCAATATAAATCTATACCAGCAGTAGGTCGCCATCCTTTTCTTTGATAAACAGTGTACAATCAATGACTCCTCTGTGAAAACCGTGTTTCACCAGGTGAGTTGAGAGTTTCACATACCATGCTCTTGGGGATTGATGGAGCCCATAGAGAGCCTTATCAAGCTTGTAAACTCTGTCCTGATGATAAGGATCCTCAAATCCTTCGGGTTGACTGACATACAATGTCTCACGGATTTCACCATGAAGGAACGCACTCTTGACATCTAGTTGATAAACTTTGATCTTCATGTAAGATGCATAGGCTAGGAAGATACGGATTGCTTCCATTCTAGCCATAGGTGCAAACACTTCATTGTAATCAATTCCTTCAACTTGTCTAAAACCTTGAACGATAAGTCGAGCCTTGTTTCTAATTATGACCCCTTGGTTATCTTTCTTGCACTTCAAGACCCATTTGGTGCCAATTACCTTAGCACCTTTTGGTCTATCCACCAGTTTCCATACTCCTAGCTTCTTGAATTGAAGGAGTTCTTCTTGCATGGCACTAACCCATGCCTTATCATTTAAGGCTTCACTTACATATTTTGGCTCAAATTGAGACACAAAATATCGATAAGCACCATCATGAAGATAGCCTTTTTCCATGACTAAGGCATAATCAACTGAGTACAGCTGATTTCGTGTCTGTACTGCCGATTTTACATCCCCTATGATGTTGTCCAGAGGATGATATACATTTAGTTGAGATCTGGGAGTGGCGAGAACAAGTACTTCCTGATCCAGATTTTGAATTCTCGGTTCAGTAGCTGTAGTCGTTGGAGTGTGAGGTTCCGAAGTGTCAGAAGCATCAACATCTGATGCTTGTGTACTTTCAGTAGCAGGAACCTGTTCCTCCTGATCCACCTGATCATTCTCCACTTCTTCATCATCAGAGGAGGAGTCACTTACCTCAAGTGCTCCCCCTAAAGGACTAGAAGATTCACCTTGTGAAACTGATGTTGTCGAGTCTAGTGGCGGTGTGTTTAAGACATCATAAATCATTTTGGTTGATAATCATCATCAGGAAGGGAGAGAGGGATGTTGAAGGACTTAAAGAATCCATCATAATCGAAGAAGAATGCGGGTCCCTTTCTAGTAAGGGGGTGGTGTTTCTCTGAACGTCAACATTGCATCACACTTCTACTTGACCCGTTGAGTTGTTATAAACTCTCTTGTTTGGTATATTGTATCCTAGAAATATCCCTTCATCAGCCTTCTCACTAAACTTTCCTGACTGAACTTTCTTCAGTAGTGTACATGGTGTGCCGAATGGTTCAAGATACTCCAGATTAGGTTAACGTCACTAGAGCAACTCATAACATGTTTTACCATGACGTTTGACCACCAAGACTCAATTAAGGGTGTAACATGCATTGGCCACTGCCTTGTTCCAAAATTGGATGGGAAGTTTCGAGTCAGCTAGCATCATTCTTGCTGTCTCTATCAAGCTCCTGTACTTCCGTTCAGCAACTCCATTCATTTGTGGAGTGTAGGCAGATGTAAACTAGTGTACAATTCCTTTCTCTTTGCAGAATGCCTCCATCCACTGGTTCTTGAACTCCGCGCCATTGTCTGAGCGAATCTGTCACACTTTCAACATGTAGAGAGATTCCAATGTAATCACCAGCTCTTTGAACGATTCAAATGTCTCTGATTTGGATTTCAGAAACATTACCCAAGAGAACCTTGAGTAGTCATCAGTGACTACATAATAGTACAAATCACCAGCGATGCTCTTCGTGCTAACAGGACCAAACAGTCCATGTGTAGAAGTTTGAGAGGTAGGTCAATGGAATTTACTTTCTTTGCCTTGTGAGACTTCTTGGTCTGTTTACCTTTCTTACACGCTACACAAAAATTCGGAAGTTGAAAACTCTTGACATTTACTCCATTCACTAAATCATTCTGGATCAGATGATTCATCTTCTGTGGATTTATGTGTCCCATTCTCCTATTCCAGGAGATCGAGTCCCTCTCTATTGCCTTTGACAAGAAGCATTGAACTTGATGATCGGTTGTGGAGGCTTTTGATAGATCTAAGACATATAAGTCATTATATCTTGAAGCTTCCATTAAAATTAGGTCCTGTGGGATAATGTAATCCATCTTTAATACATAGCACTTCTTGTTGTAAAAAACAACTTTGAATCCTTTCTCACATATATGGGATACCGAAAGCAAGTTATTCTGTAGTTGTTGATCGTAGTTGACCTTATCAAACTTTACTTTCTGGATTCCCACTTCGCCTTGAGCGGTGATGTATCCTCTTTTATTTCCAGCAAATGATACATGTCCCCCTTTAGTTTGTTTGACACTTAAAAGGAGAGACAAGTTCCCGGTCATGTGCTAGACGCCCCACTATCAACAATCTAGGTAATTGTGATAGCACTGTAACGGACACCCTGCATATTCAGAGGAAATTATCAGCTTAGATTTGGGACCCAAGCCTTAAATGGCTTGGGTGACCCAGAGGAATCACACATCATAAACTCGACCCACTATCCATTTGAGGGTGAGGGCATATCATTCTTCTTATTGTTCTCATTATTAGACAATGGACTTGACTTCTCTTTCCATAAGCCAGTTTTGTGTAAGGCCTATTTGTGATAAACAGACGACTGGCTTACAATTTGAACTTTAGGTTCATTAATTTTTTTGGTGGAGTAATAGAACTCCTTTTCGAAGAACTTGGTTTAGTATCATAAAGTTTGATTTTCTTTCTGGGAGTCTGATAATAAGGACAATTAGAAGAAATGTGTCCTCTCTTTCCACAACTGTAGCATGATCTCCCTTCTACATGTTGGGGAAACTATTTATGTGGGGTTGAGTGTGATACAGGTGCAGCACGAGTCTAGTTGGGTTTAGTCACTTCTCGTTTAGATGTTTCTGCTTCTTTAACAAAATTAGTTGTTTGAACATTTTTAACATCTTTAACCTTTAGTTTATTTGGACTTTGACATGTAACACGGGTTTGGTTAACTGGTTTTGTCATTTTGGGTTCAGAAGAAGACATGTGTGAACCTGACTTTACATTAACCTTTTCAAATTTATCATCCAAATTTACAATTGGCATCTTTCCTTTTGATTCCACAATAGACTCCTTCTGTTTAGTGATAGAGTTCACTGGTTTACCCATGGAATCAGGATCACTAACCAAAGGAGTGGACACCACATGATCCTTTACTGAGTTGTTATTTATAGGCCTATTTTGTATTTAACAGGATCTCATGTGGTGGTGGAACTACTTTATAACCCAACTCTTCCCCATTATTTCGTTATTTCACTAAGTGTTGAACTATGTGAGAAGAACTGGTCCAACTATGCAGTTTTTGTTTTAATGAATTGACTTCGACTTCTAAAACTGCTTTTTCTTACTTTGTTTCTTCCAAAGAATTTAAATAAAACTTTATATCATTAGCTTGATTAAAAGCAACAACCTCAGTTTCCCTTAGTTGTTTACCTAAAAGTTCTATTTTTCTTTATAACTGCACTTATTTTCTTTTAAATTACGATTAGCTTTTGTGCACAGTTGTAAATCATGTACTAAGCTATCATTGTGGTCTAACAACCTAGCAAATTTCAAATATATGCTTTCTCTAAATTTGTTACATTCAATACAAGCATGATTTTCAAAAAGTTGGTCTTTCGTACTTACCTGTGAAGAATCAGTATCAGTCATCAATGTAGAGTTTGACTCTTCAGATGCTGGAGATTCTGAACATGTCATTCTGAGTTCTTCTTCAATCAGGTGATTGACCACATTCACAACTTCTTCATTATCTAACATTATTTGTTTAACTGTGATTTCACCTTAACTCGCAGAGCCATCATCCAATCCCTTGACACAGGCAATGTTTGATTCACCTGGAGACACAAAACTTAAGGTCCAATCCCTTGGCCTTTGTCTCTTTGCTTGACGAGGTAGGTCCACTCCTGTCTTTGTCCTGACGGTTGAAGGTTGTGAACGGATTTTCGTTACCTGTTTTCTTAGGCTTTACACATTCATGTTTGAAATGCCCCTTTTCACCACACTTAAAGCAGGTAACTTTGGTTTTGTCGAATCCAAAGGTTGTGTCTTTTTTGGCTACCAAGTTTTGCCCTGTCTTTTTCATAAACTTTTTTGTCCTTCTGACAGCACTACCCAAAGCCCACATTATATCCATTCTCTCTAGTTCATTTTCGTCCGCCTGCTCGTAATCTTCATCTGCAAGAAGGCAATTTCCAATCTTCCCTGCAACTAGTTCATCATAGGAATGGACAACAGCTGCTAGAAGATCCATATGCTCCTTTGCTACTTCCACAGTGATATTACTGAGATTCTCGGTCTTCAACTTTGTAGTGTTGGCTTCAGGCACTATATATTGGGTACTGGATGACCCTGACATTTCTGGTCCCGAAGCAATGGTTTGGGAAGGAGCTGCTGAACTAGACACAAAGGTAGTTTGAAGTGGTGCTCCTAAACTGGTTGGAGTGGGAGATGAGTTATAAAGTGAAGGATTTTGGTCATAGGATCCTTTCTGTGACCTATACTTCATCCTCAGTTCCTCCTCCCTTAATATTAGGACGAAGTCATTTATGTCTAATTTTGCAAGTATATTGTTCTGCCTCATGTTAGACACAAACGAGTCCCATTTCTCCGGCATACCATCAGCAAAGCTTGACACTTTATCTTCCATAAACGTTGTGACCCCATGAGTGTACAGCTCATTCATCAGATGGTAGAATCTGTAGATAATATCATCCAAGCTTTCTTTCCCTATTGAGGAGAAGTTATCAAACTACTTCTTAAGAGCCTTTGCCTTTAATGCCTTTAATGTTGCATTCCAATCATATCTTTTCTCCAAAGCCTCCCATAACTTTTTCGCCTGTTTGTTCTCAGAGAACTGATCAAATATATCTTTCGGTATCGACTGAGTCAACAGGGCATACACCTTCTCTTCAGCATTGTACTTAGCTTTCTGGCTGTTTGTCATACCTCCCAAGGTGAGCTTAACACCATCAGCACCGACTAGCATACTATAACCTGTTTCAATGGATTCCTAAGATTTGGATTGACTCCATTAGATAGATCTCGAACCTCTGTTTCCATTATGGGTAATCATCTAACGTTATAAGTTTAGGTGGTTTATTGTGATTCCCAATTTCATTTTCTAGAAGCAGAAGGTTCTGGATGCGAGAGTCCCTTCCGGCAGTAAACGAAGAGAACTGATCTTCCATCTATTTAAACTTTGAACTATAAAACTAGACTGGCTCACTTGTGCGAATGGACTATACAATTGGATCACTCGTGCGAATGAGGAGTGCGAATGAATTCAATCGGGTGATTGGATTCAGTCGTGCGATTGAAATGGACGAATGGACTTAAATAACTGGAGTTGTTCAGTCGTGCGGATGAAGTATGCGACTGAAGTGTGCAAATGAATTCAATCGTGCGATTGGATTCAGACGTACGTATGGAGTGTGCGATTGGAGACCAGCGAATGGGGTTGTTCAGTCGTATAAATGAGTGAGCGACTGAGTTCAATCATGCGAATGGGGTGTGCGATTGAGTTCAGTCGTGTGATTGACCAATCGTGCGACTGAAGGCTATTTTGTTTGCAAAATCGAAGGTTTTCTTTGACACAAAAACATGATATTTCAAGAACCCTAATCTGCCGTATGCCGAAAAACATAAACTTTGAGACCTGGAGACATCAAAAACACTATTTTACTCAAAAAGATGATTCCTTTAAATGAAAAACGTGATTTTTACACCGAAACTAATCGAATCACACGCAAAATCAAGAGCCAAAGCTCTGATACCACTTGTTAGGGGACCATGTATGTACGAAGTACTAACTAATAATGCATGAAACTAGATCAAATAGTGTAGAATCCTATTTGATTGGCGATCCAATCAGTGAGAATGCAATCCCGATCAAACAAACGATTAAAGAAATGTTAAGAATGAGTAGAACAAAATCAGATGCAAACTATGAACTTGGAACAGGCTTTGTGGACGCTCTGGACGGCTAGGTTATGAATATGTGTCAAAAGTCTTCAAGTGTTTGGAATTCTTCTATTTTTCCACAAATTAGGTGGTATTTATAGGTTATGGGTTTCCAATCGTACGACTGAACCATTAGCATGGTTCAGCCGTGCGACTGAATCATGCGATTGATCCATACGCACGACTGAAGGTTCAATCGTGCGACCGAGTCAATCTTATGTCTCAATCGTGAGACTGATCCAGTCTCGTGGTTCAGTCGTGTGACTGGTCCATTAGCATAATGTATTCATGTGTATGGTCCATATCATGAAGACTCACACGACTAAGTTTGAACATATTTCTCAATCATTATTGTCTAAGAACTATGCACAACAACCTCAAACCTATATAGTCCTTTATACTTTATCACACAATAATACAATGAAACATTAAACATTATAACATCAACCACATATTATATTTCATTCAACTCATTTATTACATATGTGTAAGACATGACAGACATTTACATTAAGCTCATAAACTAGGTACATATGTATCAACAATGGTTGTATGACCAATAGATTGAGGAATTACTTGTAAACACATTATTAGCAATCTAATTGAAGATCGAAGGGGTTTTGATTGTGATTATCATATTTTGATCTATAATTTTCATGATTTGATTCACGTGTGATTATCCTGGTTTTACAATTGGTGTCAAAGCCATTTTGGATCAAATTCATTGAAGATTTAAAGATTTCTAAAGAGAGAAATAGAGGTTTTTGGTTGTTTTTGTTCATTATCAATATTTCATCAATTCCAGGTCTAATTTGAGTGTTATTGATATGGAAATTGATTGAAGTTTGCTTGCTAATGGTTAGGAAAGAGCGTTAATCATCAGATCTCAAATCCATTGAGATTTTGGCGATTTCAGATTGATTTTGTGTTGAAAAAGCCTTTCAGATTCATCTAGCGAAACTACATCTTCATCCAACAAAGTTGCAAGCTCTTCCAACGAAACTACAAGTGTTTTACACTTTGTAGTTAATTTTAGCATATCAGCGAAAGTTGCAATTTGCACGAAATTTCAAAGGTGCTTGTGTGCATAATACAAGCGAAATTGCTGTCGAAAGTATCTTTGAATGAAAGTTCAAGCTTGTTTCTTGCGAAAATGTCAGTGAAACTAAGCAGTCTAATGCATTTGGCTAGCAAAACTACTGCCAAAATTTCCAGCGAAACTACTGTCGGCTCAGCAAAACTAGATTTCACTGCGACACTAGCTCTGCGAAACTACAATTTCAGCGAAATTATCATTTTTTCAGCAAAATAGAATGTCAAAGATGACTTTTTCCCCTAGTTGGGATTAATTGATTTCACCTGATAAAGAAATTTTCACCGATTTTATAAGATTTATAAAAAAAACCAAACTAACCTGGCAGCTTGACCCTAGTTGCTAAGATTGCGTAGGGTGACATTTAAAAAAAAATTTATTTTCCCGGGGGAGAATTATTTTACAATTTTTGGGAAAAATATTTTTGGTGGGTTAATTGCAATTAATAAAAATAACAATAAAAATGGCTTTTGCAGAACTGTTTAAATCCTTCGAATCTGATAATCTCACAATTGCATAGTGTCGGTTTGATAATTTTTGCAGCTTTAAAGAATGCAAAAGATGTCCGATTTTTTTGATCATTTTCTGTTGGTGGCAAAAAATTTAAAGAAGTTTGATGCCCAATTGGGAAATCATGAACAAGTTCTGAGATTGCTTGATTCCCTCCCATCAGAATGGAGTTCACACGGCAAGTCAATTAAACAAGATAGAGGCTTTCGGGATTACAAACTGATGGAGGTGATCAACAAACTAAAGGAAATTGAGTTGGATATCTAACGTTATGAGTACTATGAAGCAACATATCTAACTCCAAAGATCACTTCAAACTCCAAAGAGAAACAAGAAGAGAGATCAGATTCTGGCACCATTCCAATGGTTTATCAAAACCTGGACTTGAAGAGGTACACGAGGAGCTTAAGCAGACATCAATAGTTAAAGGTGGAGCTGAGTTGAATGATGAAGCTTATGATGCTAGTAAGGAAGAGGAATGGAAGCGAAATACTAGAGTTTGGAACTGCGAAAAGGTTCTTACTGCTGAAAGAGTATCCTGGATCTTCCATAATAGACAGTCCAAGATCTGTGTTTGTCTGCTTGCAAAATTAGGCTACTTGGTGTGTATAAAGCTAATAGGTTACTTTCAAATAACCAAAAGGAATTAACCACCATAAACACAGAACTTAAAGAAAATGTAGCCAAGTATTTCATAAAACTAAATGAAGCTTTAAAAGAAAATGATCATTTAAAACGAACTCTTCTTGAAAGAAATGCTAAATTAATCTTTTAAATGAAAGAGTCACCTTGGCTAAATTTGAAACAAGAAAGTTTAAAACAAAGCTTAATAGATGGACCATATCCAGAATGAAACAGGATGAGCTACTATGTAAACAATAGGGAGCTAGGATTAAAACGAGAGTGAGTTATGGTGAAAATTCATACGTCTATCCTCCTCCTAGTACTCATTGTTACTATCCTATGCCGCAACCTCATCCATCTAATGATTTGATTGAAGCTGCTGAAACTAATAGTTTAAATGCAGGTTTAAGCAACGTTAATCTTAAAGAGGTTAGAGATGTGCGGGATTCTCCTATAGGTTTGGGATTCCTCAGGCAGGGGTCTGATTAGAAGATTAATGACAATTCAACTTCTAATGCTCCAATACCAATATCAGTTGCTTCTCCATCCTTCTTCAACAAATTCAAAACAGGTAATACTCCTTCGTTTGTTCCTGTCAGGTTTGTCAAAGAAGGAACAGTTGTCTTATCGTTAGGCAATCAGAATCCTGTAACCGAAGTTGGCACAATAGGAGGTTTCAATCAAGATTCGTTGGAGAAAGATCTGTGTATACGAGACTGGATAAGCTCAAATGATGAATCAATCATAGAAGAGCGTGTTGGTTCCTCACAGATCAAGATATCTCCTGACATAGTCAACTCTCAAAAGCTTCCAAAAGCTGAATCAAGACTAATACAGATCTCTTTTCCAATTGCAAAACAACCCAGTCAATCAGTGAAGATCTCATTCCTTGCTCAGCATGGGAATATTTAGAATAGGCAAAAATCGCTCAAAGCAATCCTCATCCCCACCTGCACCACACGGTTCAGTCAAGCATCAAAAGCCTTTCAAGGCTTTTTTTGAGTGTGGAAAAGAAGGTTATGTGGTAAAGAAGTGTCCTCAAAGACTTGCTTTGAACGATAAAGGCAAACCAAAGTGCTTCTCCAGATGTAAGTCTATAAAGAATGTTCTAGATGGTAAAGGCAACATGGGTTGTTTCTCTGGTAAGAGGTAAAAGGTACACGTCTTTCATTGGTTGGATGAAAAACTCTTTATCCAAACCATTTCATATGAAACCGGTTTCACATGATTCAAAGATGAAGATAACCAAAGGTTCAAAAATAAATTATTTTCCTTCTGGTCTTAAACAGAAAATGTTTTCCAAATTTAATTCATTTAAATCCAAATTAATTGAAACAAAACAAATTTGGCAAATTAAAAAGAAGGATACAGATATCCGTGATTGTTTAAACGGTTGTGTGCAAAAGCAGGTTTCTTATATTCATGAAAAAGGAACTCGGACTACGATGGCATGGGTTACCCTTTCAAACTAATATGTTTTTGAGTGTAGGAACAATTTAGGAGGATTGTGTAATCCGGTTTACTGATAGAGATTATTCCTAATTCAAATTTGAGGCGGAACAAATAGGTTAAGTTCATGGTATTTTATCAACAATCTGGATTTTTATATGCACAATCATAGTTCTTAGTTCACAATCTGTAACGCCCGATTAATTTTTAAAGACAAAGAAAGAAAGAATAAAGTGAAGTAAAAAGAAGGAAAAGAAATAAAACCCAAGTCTAGGGGTTAAAAGTGACAAAAAGGACAAAATCTTTGAACAGTTGGTGATAAAGGTGGCATGGCCGCCCATCACCTCTCTACACACAAATTCTCGGATATTTTAGAGAGAGAAGGAAAGAGAGCAGAAACTCTCGGTTTTGAAGGAAGAACAAGAAGAATTTGAATTCAAGGTAAGAATTCATGCGTTTATGTTGTTCTTGACTAGTTGTATCCTCGGGGTTATGCTTATGTGTGTTTGTATGTGTTCGGGTATGTTTTTAGTGGGTTTGTAGGCAGTTGAACTCAATTGCAAACGAGTTTGGAAGAAGCCATACTCAAGAGCTGCAAAGGTGAGTTCTAGAACCCCTCTATTACTGGTTTTTAACTGATTTTGGGGCTGGAAATGAATGAATGAATGTTTCATTAAACTGGGTTTCAAGCCCGTATGTATGACCATGTGTATATTAATGTTAGGATGTGAAGTTGGGCTATGTTCATGATTGTTGATGTATAGTTGTGTTTCTAAGGCTTAGAAGGTAAGACTTAAGCTTAGAACATGATGGATGGTGATTGGGAACTGAAATATGATGTTTAATGCTCATATGTAAGTTTTAGAACCTGCCTAAGTATGCAAAAGAAATGCGAATGAGTAATGGAAGTCAATGTGAATGAACAGTTAATGCGGATGAGCATTAACCATTAAGTAAGTCAATGCGAATGAGTAATGGAAGTCAATGCGATTGAACAGTTAATGCGGATGAGCATTAACCATTAAGTAAGTCAATGCGGATGAATAATGGAAGTCAATGCAGATGAACAGTTAATCCGGATGAGCATTAACATTAAGTAAGTCAATGCGGATGAGTATTGGATGAAATGCGGATGAACAGGAACAAATGCGGATGAACTATAGCAAATGCGGAAGACAAATGCGGATGAATACTTAGAATGTCTTCTGACTTTCTGGGAAAAAAAGATCAATGTAGGATTTGACTAGGGAGGTTCCTGGGGGATATATAAGTTGACTTTTAAGGTCATAGATCTTATAAGGGGCATGTTATGATGTATGTCTGATGCTTATGCATGATGGTATGTATGATGTATGTTATGTATGTATGATGCCTTGTATGATGATGATGATGACTATTATGTTCCTTGTTGAATGATTATTTTCCTGTGGCTTTACGTTGAATGTTAATGAATGAAATGAAAGTATTATGTAACGTAAAGTGGAAGATAATGAAAAGAGGAACATGATGAATGAATGCATGCATTAATGAACGATGGAAAGTAAAGAAAGTCTTGCAAGCCTTGTATGTCGGAACATGCCCCATGAAGGATGTTAGTCCAACGGTGTGTGGGTTAGCTACCCCAGAAGGATGCACATCAGGGTCTTTTTTGTGATTGACCATATGTATAGAACCTTTGTAGCTTACCCTAGATATTATGGCTAGGCTGCTGTGTGCCATGATGGGGGGGTCAATGATGGACTTCAGCCCAGTATCAGCTTTATGCAGGACGGTGGGTATAGCACATGACAATGGTACACCTGAACTTATCCTGGGTACTGTGGCGAGGCTGTTCATGGTTTATGATGGAATGAAATGAAGTAATGATGAACGAATGAATGAAAGTAATGAATGTGAATGATAATGACGTACGATGAATGAATGATGAAGATAATAATGATATTATCTATGTGTACGTATGATATATGATCACATGCAAAAGTAAAGAACGGTTTAATGAAAGTAATGTATGTTTTGCTATAAAACTAGAACTCACTTAGCAACGCTGACTTTTTATGTATTTTCTAGTTGGCAGGTTAGCATTGCTGAGGATGGCGTGGGGCAGCTACTTAGCATTTTGGATGGCATTCTTTTGTTAATGTTTCTGCATTGTAATGCGAACAAATGAAAATGTGTAATGGATGATTGTATTCACTTGCAAAAGCATTTTTAATGAAATGAATAGTTGTTTTGATGTTCCGCTGAATTGTTTTATGAAAGTTAAACGTAATTATATGTTTTATGAGCAATGATTGGCTAGCTTTAAGCGTCCCGGGAATGGGGCCTTACACATTCACTGCATATTTCTTGATAATCATTTCTTATCTTCATATCAGTATAGTTTGGAAGACCTTTTTTGACAAATTTCTATTTTTGTATAGTTTAAAAAAAATAAAAAATAATAATAATAAATAATAATAAAAAATAAAAATAAAAATAAAAATAAAAAAATTAAATTAAATAAAAAATAGGTTTGCAAAAAAAATTTTGGGAGAGAGTATAGTAAATAAGAAAAGAACTGTGAACTTGATTCAAGATGACGGGAAAATAATTGTATATCTTCTTCATATGCTTGTTTTTGCATGACTTGCGTTTAAAATGAGAAATGATAGTAACTAATGTTGTTATCTGATTTACATTTTTTTAATTGCAAATAATAGAAAAACAAACAGATTTTTTAATGATATGCTTGCTATACTCAGCCTGAAAAATAAAGTAAACAACAACAAAATGATTTAAATTAAAATCTATACTTAAGGATGTCTGGATTTACGCCATCATTTTGTCCTACATGAAAACCAAGTCCCGACAAAAATTGGATTGAGAATTGATCTTTCACCCATTATGATATAATTGTGTAGATACATGTGTACCTAGTTTTGAGCTTAAATGTAAAAGTCTTTCATGTCTTACACATATGTAATGAACGGTTTCAATGAAATATAATATGTGGTTGATGTTTATAATGTCTAATATTTCATATTATTATTGTGTTAAAATATATAATGAACTTAATATATAGGTTTAAGGTTGTAGTACACAATTCTAAGTCAATAATGATTGAGTGATGTGTTCAACATAGACGGATGAGTATTCATGCTAATGCCCCATACTCATGGACCATATGCATGAATACATCATGCTTATGGACCAGTCGCACGATTGAACTAGGAGACTGGATCATTCGTACGATCGAGACACAAGATTGATTCAGTCGCACGACTGAACCTTCATTCGTGCGTATGGATCAATCGCATGATTCAGTCGCACGACTGAACCATGCTAATGGTAATGGTTCAGTCGTACGAATGAAAGCCCCTAACCTATAAATACCACTTAATTTGTGGAAAAACTTAAAAATTCGAAACACTTGATACTCTTACGAACCCGAGCCGTCTAGAACGTCCAAGGAAACCTGTCCAAGTTCATAGATCATTCCTGATTGATCTCTATTCATTCATAATGTCTAGTTTCAATCTCATATCGATCGGGTAATTGTTCTCACTGATTGGATCGCCAATCAAATAGGATTCCGCACTATTTTATTCGGTATAAACACAAAATCTGTTAGTATTCCATACGTATACGGTCCTGACAAGTGGTATCAGAGCTTTGGCTCTTCATTTTGTGTTTGATTCAATTAAAATTGTGTCAAAACTCATGTTTTAACTCAAAAGAGTTATCTTTTTGAGTCCATAGGTGTTTTTCGATGTTTCCAGGCATTATAGTTGAAGTGTTTCGTCATACGGTAGATTAGGATTTCTGGGTAAATCGTGATTCGTGTCTAAGTCCCAAAAATTTGATTTTTCCAGACACAACAACCTTCAGTTGCACAAATAGCTCATTCATACGAATGAACTGATTCGCACCCTCCATCCGCACAACTGAACTCAGTCGTATCATTCATTCGCACGACTGAACAACTTCAGTTAGTTGATTCCATTCGCCTTGTCCATACGCACGTCTGAATCCAATCGCAAGATTGAATTCATTCACACTCTTCATTCGCACGAGTGATCCATACACATTGTCCATTCGCACAATTGAAGTTGTTCTGCTCTTTAAGTACAAAGTTCACACAAATGGAAGATCAGTTTTCAGTGTTTACAACCGAGAAGGACTCACGTATCTAGATACTTCTGCTTTTGGAGAATGAGATAGGAAATCACAATAAATCGCCGAAGCTTATAACGTTGGATGACTATCCACAATGGAAACAGTAGTTCAAGATTTACCTAAATGGAGTGGATCCCAATCTCTGGACTTCTATAGAGACTGGTTACACGATACCGGTCAGCGTAAATGGAGTAAAGTTAACATTGGGTGGAATGAGCGAGGCTCAAAAGATACTCTTCAATGCTGAGAAGAAATTCTATGCTCTGCTGACTCAGTCAATCCCGAAAGACATCTTTCACCAATTTTCTGAGAACAAGCAGGCCAAAAAGTTATTGGAGGCATTAGAGAATAGGTATGATAGAAATGCTACGTTAAAGGCACTAAAGGCTAAAGCTCTCAAGAAGGAGTTTGATAACTTCTCCTCAATTAGGAATGAGAGCTTGGATGTCATCATCAACAGGTTCTACCATCTAATGAGTGAGCTGCACACTCATGGTGTAACAACGTCTATGGAAGATAAATTTTCAAGCTTTGCAGGTGGTTTGCCTGAGATATGGGATTCATTTGTGTCCAACCTGAGACTGAATGATATACTTGCTATGTTGGACATAAATGACTCCATCTTGAAGTTAAGGGAGGAGGAACTGAGGATGAAGTACAAGTCGAAGAAAGGATCTTACGTTTAGAATCCTTCACTCTACAACTTGGTTCCCAATACAAGTTGTTCAGGAGCACCACTTGAAACAGCTTTTGTGTTCGATTCCGCAGCTCCTTCTCAATCCACTGCTTCAGGACAAGAAACGTCTGGGTCATAATCGACTCAATACATAGTGCCTGAAGCTAATACTACGAAGTTGAAGACCGAGAAGATCAAAAATTGTCATCTTGCTGATGAAGATTACGAGCAGGTTGACGAGAACGAGCTAGAAAGGATGGGTATCATGTGGGCTCTAGCAAGTGCAGTTAGACGAGCTAAAAAGTTTGTTAAGAAGACGGGACAGAATCTAGTATCCATGAAAGATACGACCTTTGGTTTCAACAAAACCAAGGTCACCTGCTTCAATTGTGGTGAAAAAGGGCATTTTAAACATGAATGTGTGAAGCCCAAGAAAACAGGAAATGGTAACCCATTTCCTACTTTCAACTATCAAGACAAACACATGGTTGGAACCAGTTCTTCGAATAAAAAGACTAAGGCACTAACTGCACAAGGTGATGAAGGAGAAGACTAGTCCTTCCGATTTGTCTCTCCTGGAGAATCAAACATTGCTTTTGTCGAAGTAGTGGATGATGGTCTGCCAGTGAAGGTGAGATTGCAGTTGAGCAAGCAATGTCAGATACAGGAGAAGCTGTGAACATGGTAAACCACTTGGTTGAGGAAGTGCTCAGAGCAACAAGTTTAGAATCTCCAACAACTGAAGAGTCTACCTCTACATTGATGGCTGATTCAACTGAATCCTCACAAGTAAGTTCTTTAGATCAACTACTTAATAACATGTTTGTTTTGAATGTGAAAAATTTAGGGAAAGCATAGATCTAAAATTTGCTAGGTTATTAGAACACAATGATAACTTAGTAAATGACTTACAACTCTACACTGAAGCTAATCGTATATTAAAACAAAATTACTACAGTTTTAAAGAAAAGATAGAACTTTTGGGTAAACAATTAAGGGAAACCGAGGTTGTTGCCTTAAATCAATCTAATGATATAAAGTTTTATTTAAATTCATTAGAAGAAACCAAAAAGGATAAAGTAGTTTTGGAAGTCAAAGTTAATTCACTAAAACAAAAATTGCATAGTTGGGCTAGTTCTTCTCATATAGTAAAGAACTTAGTGAAAGAAAGAAACAATGGGGAAGGTTTCGGATTCAAAGTTGTTTCACCACCACATGAGATCCTCTTGAATGCAAAATGTAGACCTATAAATATCAACCCAATCAAGGATCATATGGTGTCTACTCCTCTAGTTAGTGATCTTGATTCCACGGGTAAACTAGTGAAATCTAACACTAAACAGAAGGAGCCTAATTTGAAATCAAAAGGCAAGGTGCCAGTTGAGAACTTAGATGATGAATTTAAACGGGTTAATATAAGGTCAGGTCACCAAAGTCAAATTCAGAACCTAAACTGACTAAACCAGTTAACCACAAACGAGTTAATCATCAAAGTCCAACCAAAGGGCAAGTTAAAAATGTTCAAAACGTCATAAAAAATTAATTTTGTTAACAAGGGTGAAACATCTAAAAGAGTAGTGACTAAAACAAACTAGACACACCTCACACCTTCACTAAACTCAACATCACATAATAGTTTTCCTCAGTCTGTAGAAGCAAGATCTTGCTACAGTTGTGGAAAACAAGGACATATTTCTACTAATTGTCCTTAGTATCAGACACCCAGAAATAAAATTAAACTTTATTATACACAACCAAGTTCTTCTAAAATAAGATCTAACACTCCAACTAAGAGTGTTAGTGAATCACAACTTCAAACCATAAATCAATCGTTTGTTTACGGCAAACATGCCTTACAAAAAACTGGCTTATGGAAAGAAAAATCAAGTATAGGGTCTGATAGTGAGAATGAAAGAAGAAAGATATGCCCTCATCCTCTAAAGGACAGTGGGTTGAGTTTATGATGTATGATTCCTCTGGGTCACCCAAGCCAGTTAAGGCTTGGGTCCCAAATCCGAACTAACAAGTTTCTTTGACTGTGCAGGGTGTCCACTACAACGCTCTCACTAATACTTGGATTATTGATAGTGGGGCGTCCAAGCACATGACAAGGAATTCATCCCTCCTTTTCAATGTCAAACAAATCAAAGGGGGACATGTTTCATTTGTCGGGAACAAAGGAGGCTACATCACAGCACAAGGCGAAGTAGGAAACAAGAAAGTAAAGTTTGACAAGGTAAACTACGTTCAACAACTTTAGAATAACTTACTTTCAGTCTCCCAAATCTGTGATAAAGGCTTTAAGGTTGTATTTGCCAATAAGAAATGCTACATGTTGAAGAAGGACTATGTGATTGAGGAGGATAAGGTTCTCATGTTAGCTTCAAGATATAATGACATGTATGTCTTGGATCTATCAAAAGCATCCACAACTGATCAGATGGTTCAATGCTTCCTGTTAAAAGCAACTGAGAGGGACTTGATTCAGAATGATCTAGTGAATGGTGTAAAATGTCTTCCAGCTTCCAGATTTCTTCATAGCTTGCAAGAAAGGGAAACAGACCAAGAAGGCTCATAAGGCAAAGAAAGTCAACTTTATTGATATGCCTCTCGAGCTTCTACACATGGATCTGTTTGGCCTTGTTAGCACAAAGAGCGTTGCAGGAGATTTGTATTGATTTGTAGTAACAGATGATTACTTAAGATTCTCTTGGGTGATGTTTCTGAATTCCAAATCAGAAACCTTTGAATCATTCAAACATCTGGTAACTACATTAGAATCAATCTACAAGCTGAAAGTTAGGTAGATTCAATCAGACAATGGCACTGAATTCAAGAATCAGTGGATGGAGACATACTGTAGAGAAAGATGAATTGTTCATCAATTCACCTCGGCGTACACTCCATAGATGAACAGTGTAGCTGAAAAAAAGAACCGAAGTTTGATAGAGACTGCCAGAACAATGCTTGCTAACTCAAAACTACCTATTCAATTCTGGAATGAGGTAGTGGCAAATGCGTGTTACATGCTCAATCGAGTCTTAGTGGTCAAGCGGACATGGAAAAACATGTTATGAACTACTCCAGTGACGTAAACCTAATTTGGAGTATTTAGAACCGTTTCGCTCACCTTGTGCATTGTTGAAGAAGACTCAAAATGGGAAGTTCAGCGAAAGGGCAGAAGAAGGGATATTTCTCGAATACAGCATACCAGACAAGAGTGTTTACAACAACTCAACGGGTCAGGTAGAAGTGTGTTGCAATGTTGACGTTCAAAGATACACCACCCCCCAACTGGGAAAGGACCTTGATACTTCTTTGACTATGATGGATTCTTTAAATCCTTCAATCTGCCGCCTTCTCATATTGATATTAAGCTTTCTTCTAGGATGATATACGATGCTCTTAACACTCCTCCACCAGACTCAATATCAACTGGTCCATTAGATGATTTTTCTAGCCCTTCAGGGGAAACCTTGAAGTGAGTGAATCTTCATCTGATGATGAGGCAGTTGAGACTACTAATGAGGACCAGGAGGAACAGGTTCCTACCAATGAAAGTACACAAGCATCAAATCCTGATGCCTTTGACACTTCAGAACCTCATACTCCAATAGCTATAGATCCTGAACCTGAGTTTAACAATCTGGATAATGAGGTGGCTGTTCCAACAACTCCCAGATCACAGCTAAACATTTATCATCTCTTGGACAATGTCAATGGGAATATTCGATCGGGAGTACAGACCAGAAATCAGCTGTACTCAGCTGATTATGCCTCGGTAATGGAAAAGGAATAACTTCACGATGGAGCATATCGATGTTTTATGTCTCAATTTGAGTCAAAATATGTTAGTGAAGCATTAAACAATGAGGCATGGGTTAGTGCGATGCAAGAAGAACTCCTTCAGTTCAAGAAGTTAGGAGTATGGACCCTTGTTGACAAACCAAAAGGTGCTAAGGTGATTGGCACTAAATGGGTACTGAAATGCAAGAAAGATGACCAACGGGTCATAATCAGGAATAAGGCCCGACTTGTAGTTGAAGGATTTTGACAAGTCGAAGGCATATATTAAAATGAAGTGTTTGCACTAGTGGCAAGGATGGAAGCAATACGTATATTTCTAGCTTATGCATCCTACATGAAGATCAAAGTCTATCAACTAGATGTCAAGAGTGTGTTCCTTCATGGTGAAATCCGTGAGACGGTTTATGTCAGTCAACCCGAAGGATTTGAGAATCCTTATCATCGAGACAGAGTTTACAAGCTGGATAAGGCTCTCTATGGGCTTCATCAAGCCCTAGAGCATGGTATGAGAAACTCTCAACTCATTTAGTGAAACCCAGTTTTCACAGAGGAGTTATTGACTGTACACTGTTCATCAAGGAAAAAGATGGCGACTTACTGCTGGTATAGATTTATGTTGATGACATAATCTTCGGTTCCAAAAACGAAGAGTTATGTAAAGAATTTGAATCTGTAATGAAAAAAGAGTTTGAAATGAGTGCCATGGGGGAGATGAAGTTCTTCCTTGGATTATAGGTGGATCAGACACCAAGGGAATCTTCCTACATCAGACGAAGTAAGTAAGAAGTATCCTCAGTTGATTCAACATGGAGAATGCTTCAGCAGCTGAAACTCCACTTTCCACAAACCCTGACGTGGCACCCGACAAAAATGGTGATCTGGTTGATGCAACCATGTACATAGGAATGATTGGATCTCTCATGTACCTCAGAACCTCATGTCCTAATATCATGTACGCGACGTGCCTTTGTTCCAGATATCAGGAAAAACCTAAAGTAAACCATCTCATAGGAGTCAAAAGGATTTTTCGTTATCTGAAGGGTACTCCAACACTCGGGTTGTGGTATCCTCATGACGATGACTTTGAGCTTACAGCATATAGTGACTCGGATTATGGCGGTTGCAAAATGAATTACAAGTCAACATCAGCAGGATGTCAGTCCTTTGATAGACGGTTAGTCACCTGGAAGTTAAAAAGCAGACCTCCGTTGCCCTATCAACATGTGAAGCTGAATACGTTGCTGCTGCAAGTTGCTGTTCACAAATAATTTGGATTCAATAGCAAATGCGTGACTACGGTTTGCAATTTTCTAACACTCCTATTTTTGTTGATAATTCTGCTACTATTGCTGTAACCAAAAATATAGTCCAACATCCAAAAACTAAACACATCGGTATTAAGTATCATTTTATACGTGACTGTTTTGAAAAGCAATTAATCGATGTGGTTAAAATTAATACGGATTTTCAACGTGCCGGCCTCTACACAAAAGCATTTGATAAACTGAGATTTTTATATCTTTTAGAGGTTAATAGCGTGAAAAAGAAAAGTGAAGTGATTCTAGAAGACAAAAGTTCGTAGTCCGACTAGTGTAGTTATTTTATTTTATTTTTCTATCTATTAAAATACAAAAACACAAAAAGATTTTCGGTTTTAGAATTTTAGGGGGAGAATAGTTTAGTCCAGTAGTTAATTCGTGCAATATTTAATTACTTAAAAAATGACGGGGGATGGTGGCTTAGCAAATAGAAATGAAATCAAATCTGTGAGTCTGATTCAAAGTCTATAGAAAATGATAGTACACAGGGAACGAATTGGTTGGGACTTCAAAACTAGTGTGCTCAAAATACAAAATTCAAAGTACAAGTCTGAGAAGTCTAAGCACAACTAAAGAAAAATGATAGTTAAACTAGTTGCTACTGAGATAACATAGAGAAAGTAGACCTAGAGGTTGCTAGTTCATAATATGATGTGTCGGTAGATTCAACACAATAGATGAGTAGACTTCATTGGTGAATTAAAAAGTCAAATTCACCTGTTCAACTTGCTGTGGGTTCTCATCTTATCCCTGATTAACACAATCAACGTATTTCCAATAAGGGGTGACGAGGAAAATAAACACCACAAATGTGTGCGGGTGACCACAAATATGAGCAAAGCACATGTAAAAAGTGCTAAAAGCAATCAAGCTGATAACATATGTTGTTGATGTGTTATATGCAAAAAGAAAAATAAATGCTCTAACAAGAAGATAGATTGTGTGCCTCTCTGTTGTGCGGTGGCACTGACTTGAGGATAAGCATAACCTAAATATTCTAGAATTCATTGTTCTTTGTGCCTCTCTGTTGTGCGATGGCACTCACCTGAGGCTTGGCATCTCTTTGAAAGCTCTTAGAATAATCTCTTCTTGTCCAATACCCGTAGACCACTCAAAAATCTCCTGAGGAATGTTGATTACCAAATAAGTGTGAGATCCACAAATGCATGCTGAAATAATAAGCCTAATTCATCACCATTGTAAGTCAAAAGTCTGTGTATAGATTTAAGGGGACAAACATACTGACAATCATGGTGACTGCAATTCTTGCAAGTCAAAATCATTGTGTGCATCTTATAGCTTTAGTATGATTTCTTGAAAGTTCTAATGACTCTCAAACAGAACAAGAATCTAGCATCAAGGGCATATTATTAAGGGGTTCCCAAACGATTCTGTTATACATGTATGATTCCATAATAAATCGTTCCAGAAATGATCTAATCAACTTGAAGCTTGATAGGATCAAATGTATCAATCTGTGATGATATATGAACATAATTCAAAGAAATACAAACAAAGTAATCAAATCAAGCAAGATATTAACAAAATTCACAGTTTCATTAATATCAAGCAAAGACAATTACAAAGTAAGTAAGCAGCTTTCCGTCTCTTACTAACTGCTACAAGTCTAAGCTATTTATAATGAAACACAAGGAACTAACAAATTTACAAAACTAGTCCCTATACTATTACAAATAGTAAAAAGACATATAAAGACAACATGTTAATCTTTCTAGAGAACTAACAATACTCCCCCTAAGATTTACATGGTCTTCAGTTTTCAAAATCTTCAATCTTATCTTCTTGTTATCTTTCCTTCAACTTTTATCTTCTATCTTTAGCTTTCATCATCTATCTTCTATCTTCTATTTTCAGCACTCAAAGAAATCTTCAGGTTCTTCCTTGATCTTGAACATTGGCTTCTTTTTATACATCTCCTGTTCTTTCAAAGCATTAGCAATAGCAGACTTAAATTTGCTAGCAAGAATGCCTTGTTCTGGTTTTGCTTCATTCGTCTTTATCTCCATTTTACTTATTCTTTCCAATGTATCTTTTGATAAACATGTGATATCAATATTAGCATATAACTCAATAGGATTTTGACTTTCCTTTGAGTATATTTCTAATACTCCTTTTCTTGAAATTCTCATGAACTCAATGTATTTGATATCCTTCTAACAATGTTTGCATATGCAAGAGCTTTTCTTAATGATATTTTTTCCATTGCAGCATTCATCATATTGATGATGGAAAGGAAATACTTCTTATCTTGCTCTGCAACTTCTGGAGATACTTTTTCAAACTTTTGCATAGATAAAATGATATATAACTTGGATGCAATAGTTTTAGTTCAAAAGCACCAAATAATGTAATCATGTCTTCATCCCATTATTCTATATTCCTAACCATTTAAGCTCAAAAGTCTTAGAGTTATAAAACCATCTGAGAATTGGTTTTGACTTTTGATTACCATCAATCACTTTTAGACTAGGAGTTGTGATTTTTTCAACATATCTATCATAAAATTCTATCATGAAATGTTCTTCTTCAGATTGTAATCCTTTAAGCTTTTGTTCTTCTTTAAAGTGGCAAAGACTCCTTGTCTTCTTGATCATATATTGTTTTAAGAAAATTGCTTGATCTATCCAATCCTCTTCTCAATAATTCTATCATCATCTTACCATGTTTAGAATCAGATGGATTAATCAAAGGTAATCTGTTTAACTCTTTCAACTCTTACATTGGAAGTTTAATGATGCTTGAGTAAAAGTGATATACATCACAAACAACATTTACTCTTTTTATAAAAAATGCATCAAATATCTTATCATACTTCCATGCTATTATCTTTACTTGGTTTGTGAAATCAGGAGCAATCATAGCATTCAACAACTCAGCAATCGATTGTCCTTTTTGTAATACATTTCTCATCAAGTCTCCAGTAGATCTGGCATTATCAAAAATTTGTCTTTGTTCAAAAGAGGCTTTATATCATTTTAATCAGATCTTTGTTTAATCAGATCTTTGTTTAATCAGATCTTTGTTTAATTGGATCTTTTCTGCTATCATGAGCATCTGATTTTCTTGCCATTGTTTAATCTCTTGAGGCTTCAACACTCTTGTTCTTTTGGTAATCTCAAGGTATTGAGGATTATCGGTATCAAGTATGATCATCTTCTTTAATTGTTTTTTAGTTTCTTGAAAACCTCTAACAAGATTCCTCAAAATATACAGATTGTAATCTTTTCAATTTCCTCCATGGGTAATTCCTAGCTTGCAACCAAGACCTTAATGTTGGAATATGCATATGATCAGGGTCAGGATGGTGCAGCTCAGAGCTTGATAATTCATCTACATGAATACTTTCTTTAGCTCTATTCTATTCACCATGTTCCATTACAATCTTGTTTGGATCAATAGGAGCAACTGACTCTGTAGCAATGCATTTCTCATATTCATCATTTATTTGAGAAATAGTCAGTCCATCCAAAAGACTCTATTGTATTTCATCTTTACAAGGTAGTTGTATCTATCTTCAAAATCTTGTGAAATTTCATCTTGATCTTGAGTTGGTTCTTGTGAATCGAAATTTGATACAAATTGAGCTTCATCTATGTCTTCTTCATCTAAGACTTCGTCATACCAATCATCATTGAAAAATTCTTTAATGTTTTCTAAAGCTTCAATTTGTTCTTGACTGATTTGCTCTTCAACAGCTTCTTCTATTCTTTGTACTTTTGAAGATGACTCTGTTAAAATTGTATCTGCTACATTATCAAGTTTCCTTTTTCCTTTGATCACCTCAGGATTCTCTTCAACAATCATCTCAGAATTTATCATCTGTTCTGGTTAGATAGGCTTTTGAGATTCTTTTACCTTTATTAATTCATCTTTCAATTTTTTATTTTCGTTAGAGAATTCTTGAATTTCTCTTTAAGAATGTCATAATCCTTTATCATAACTTCAAAATTTTTGATAACATCTTCTTTTTCTTTTGCATAGCTCACAAGCTTTTCATCTTTCAGTAAACTTTCTTCTTTCAACTTAGAGTTTTCACCCTTTAACTTTTGGATTTCCTTTTCAAGAGATATATTCATCTCTTTCAATTTTTCATTCTCAAGTTTTAATTCTTCAATCTCTTTCTCTTTAATCACATTTTCTTCTTCCAAAATTTCCATCTCATCTATATCAATTATCTTTTCTGTTTGTAATAACACATTTTGTGTTGTACTCACAGGAATTTCTTCAACTTCTTCATTCATTTTAGCTTGAAACACTGGTTCAGATAATATATCATTCATGAAATCAAAATCAAAAGTTTGATTTTGTAAATCTTCTTCATGAGCAACAATAACTGGTTCATCTCTTTGACCATCATGTACATAATCATCATGAATATCAACATCAGTAGATTCTTCAGCTAAGTTCTGAGTTTCATAGAAATTATATTCATCATTCCTTTCATCAGAAGCTTCTTGATGTGCTTCAGTTGCACCATCATTACCTTCATCATCATTATTATCATCATCATCATCATCATCTGATGAGCTTTCAGTAGCTTCATCATCACTTTCTTCATCATCATCAATCATCATCTATAACATCCTCAATAAGATCATTTGGATCTATTGGTTCATCTTCAGATAAATGGTAGTGTAGTTGATTGATGTCTACTTCATCCATAGCTACATTCCTTATATAATCAAATAAAGGAATGTTTTGAGCACCAGTGATCATAGCCAGTCTTTTATAAACATATTCAGACATGTGCTCTAATTGCAATTTATCTCCTTCAACTCCTTCATATATAAGTCTAGATTCTCTTCATTAATGAGCAGTTGGAGAAATCTAGGATACATTGAGTATTTATTTCTCTTTCCTCTTTCAAGATTGAATATGAATCCATTCATTATCCATTTAGCCATGTTAAACCTCTTGTTTGTGGCTAAAGCAATGATAGGAGATGCAATGTCCACTTGGAATGAATCTCAACCAGCACTTCTTTTGGACATGCAATGTTGAAATATATAACACAACAGTTTCCAGTGTTTATATACTCTTGCTCTCAAGAATTTTTTCTTCGGAAAATGACCAGGATGACCCATTTGTAGAAATACATCTCTACATTCATTGAAAGTATACTCAGATAAGTCTTCTGGGTCATTTTCTCCTAAGTTTAAGAGCTGTTCTAACTGCTTGTTCAAAAACATCAAGCATTCTATCAGATGTAATGAAAGCTCTTAAAACTTTATTCCCTTCTTCATCTCTTTCTTTTTCTGCAGTTCTTCAAAATCTTGTGATCAATCTTGCATTTATCAAAGGTCTAGCACATAATGCATAGACATATTTTGATCTTAGTAGAAATCGAATAATCTCTTCATAACCAGTAGCTTCTCTGTTTTCCTCATCTAAGAATGCAACAACATTATGTTTAGGCTCAAACTTCAAAGCTGCCATCTGCAAAATTATAGAGAAAAAGAATATTAGAACATTAAAATTTACTTATGAATTTGCATTTTGTAATATTGAATTCAATTTTGACTTATGATTTTTACTTTTTACTTATGAATTTAATTTGTGAACTCTTAAATTTTATTCAATTTTTATCTATCATTTCTATTAATCAATTATTTGAATCCTGATTCATCTACTTTTTATTTAAAAAATATATTTTTTATTTATTTTTCAAAAATTTAATTTGACTGTTCATCTTCTTCTTCTTCCTTCGAAGAACCCGACTGTTCCAACTATCATCAACATCATTCACGATTTCAGTTGAAGAACAATATATCAAATTGCCCGAAATTTGATACATATCAGTAATCCAGAATCAATTTTAGATATGATTCAGATTTGATTAGTTAAACTTTGAATGTTAATCGTATAGTGTTCGAACGCCCAAATAGCAGTCAAATGACTATGCCAATCGGCATGTTTTAACCAAAATCTACTGATTTGAATCACAAACTTAGGTTTATAAACTCAATAATATCTTACAATCAACACACATTTGCTTCAAACAATGAAAATCAGAGAGTTCGATGAAGACTAGAGTCAATAGTTCAGAGAGTTGTGTTTGGAGAATTTTGAGTGTGAATGAGAAACAAGTGTAAGTGTTCAATATACATTAAGTGAAATTTTAGATGCATGAGCACTGTTTGTGCGTATGAAACCCTAAAGTTCACAAAATAATAAGACTTATGAGCACTGTTTGGCCGTATTGACTCAGACACATGAGAACTGTTCAACCGCATGAGCACTGTACAGACGCATAATATTGATCAGGCGCTTTTGCATTGTTCAGCCGCATGAAGTTCCTGAAACGTCTAATACTTGTAACTCTTTAAATATTTCAACACTATGTAGACGCATGAGACATTCAAAATGTCTAACACTTTGTTAAAAAAACAGACTCATTATCACTGTTTAGGCGTATGGATTGAGTGAAACGCCTAAACACTTGGTTAAACTCATGGACTTATTGCAACTGTTTAGACGCATGGAATATGAAAAACACCCAAACACTTGTATAGTTTCCTAAATGTTCACCATGCTCCTATTTAGACGTATGAACACTATTTAGGCGCATGAGTTGACTTTGAGTTGACTTTCATGAGTCTTACACTTGTGTTTTCTAAAATTTTTCACCCACACATTGTTTAAACATATTAGTAATATTTCATACTAATATGTAAACATTTTAAGCATAATTTTGAATCCCAAAATTTACATTTTAGACCCTCCAATTTGATCTTTTTACATTTTGCACACTCAATTTTGATTTTTAACATTTTTAATTGTTCACTAGTTGATTAACATTTTAAATTTATCTTTCCCTTCATTTTAATCTCAAAACATAATCAAATATCTATTTTTCAACTTTTGCAAGAAACATTTCCACTTGCAAATTTATATAGGTTCATATCATCATTTTCAAAAGTTACATTATCAAACTCACATACACTTTGAACATATAACATCATCCTTTCAATTCAACATTTTATTTTGATTTTTTGAGAAACAACTCTTCCATTTATTACTCCCCCTAAACTTTTAAGTTTGAACAACTTATAAGTTTCTTAAGGTAACATAATAAGATCACACATCTCATTGTTATATTTCCTTCACACACATAAAACATGCATAAAATCAAAATGAAATCAGAATCAGAATTTGGTATAAACAAAAAGAATCCATGTCTGTAGTGATCAGCACATTAAAATAAAAAAAATGTGAATAGTCATAGACAATGAATAAATCCTGATCAAGTGTATTCCAGGTCAGTGATATCACAACAAAGGAGACACAAGATCTAAGGACAGAAAATGAGTGTTTTTGACAAACTATCAGCTCACTTACTCTTTCAATTCTTGGGTTGATGAGGGTATATATTTTAGATATGACATGATGTAGATCATATAGAGACTTAAAGAGCTCAACTATCATCAAGACATGCATGAAAGAACACATACTCAACCTTTTACCTGAAACATATGTATAACCAGAGCTCATGTTACTTAAATGAATAGAGAATGATCATGGATAACCCTTTGATCAGCTTTATCTATCCATTTGAATAGATTTTGCACATTGGCATCTTTTTCATCAAAGAGAAAATCCAAGTCTGTAATGACTTACAACAAAGGATATCTCAGCACTTCAGCTCTATGATGACTCATAACAAAGAAGTGATATGATGCTTGTAATAGATCTCATGATTAATCACATCACCATCAGGTGTGAGTGGTGTAACTTAACAAGCAACCAATCTGATAAGCCAAAACATCTCAACAGTACTCAGATGAATACACATAAATATAAAGATTTAGTGTAATCACAAGAATTTACTTTTTAAGTATAGTAGCATGATATTGTCTACACATCATATCTGATCATGTCAGACTTTATTAATGAGTGAAATATGCAACTGATCTCATTAATGTACTATCATTTCTCACATATTGCATAAACAGATTCTTGTCTAAAAATAAACTGACACTTAGAAAAAGACTCTATTTTTGGAGTTTTGATTTTATACTTTTGTATTTGGTTTTCATAAGAAAACACACACACACACAAAATACAAATAGGCAATTAACATTGAGAGGATCACTTATGTGTTGGGTTTGTTGGACCATTATCTAAGTAGTTTAACCATTTAAACAAGAAAAACGCAGAGGAAACAAACCTTAATATAATGTTTTGTAAACTGAAAATTAAGGCACATTATATGTCAACAACAAACCCAAGATTATAAGGATCATTTATATGTGAAGGAACTAGCAAACAAGCAAACTATAACAACCAAAATGAACCATGGAACTACCTTCCAAAGGTGCCAAAATCGTTAGATGAACCACCTTCCAAAAGGCTGCCCAAATCGTTGGATGTGAAGAAGAGGATGAAGTCTTGAAGGACCAAAACACCAAAGAAGATGTCCTCAAGCTTGTGTACCCACAAGCCTCAAGCAAAACACTTGGTTGCTAGGATTTTTGACACCAAAAACACAAGATGTAGGCTGCAGAAAACCCCTTTTTTCAGCCTTGTGTTTTCTTCTTAGATGTGAGAAAAGATGAATCTTGCATGTATGAGAGAGAGTGGAAAGGATGGAGCATGAAACTAGTGAATGTCGTCTTGTGTTTCCAAGTAACAAAAGGCAAAAGACCCCTCAAAGGGGCAGCCAAATTCACTTAAAAATAGGTTTCCCCCCATTTTTAAGACACTTATACATACTTTCATTATTTGATGTTACTTAACCAACTTAAATAAAATTACAAATCCATGAACAAAATATCCTTATAAGTTGTTCTATCTCACATACAATTTTTTTAGAAAACCCATTTTCTAAATTTGTGTAAGTATTTATTTGGATGATCATATCATCAATTAAATATAAATTGGTGTTTGCTAAGCTTGTTATCGGGTATGACCCGACTTGGATCATAACGTACTAACGACATCAATGTTCTATGTGTCGGGCATAAAATCCAACAATCTCCCACTTGCACAAGATTCATAGAAGATTGATGCAAGCAATAAATACCGCCTAACAACGGTTTACTACCCTTAATACGCATGATTATAAGCCATTCAATAACATCATCCCCTTCAAGTATCCAACTTGAAATGATTCAGGTGAATCAATCATTTATCCTTTTGTTACAGATGTCATGTTAAATCCAAGGACACAAAATGATCATTCCTTGTTGATTTAACTTAATCAGGCCTTAGATATCTTGCTCTCAACAAATAAGAGGAACAAATTCCATCTTGACTACATATGTTTCTCACAATCACCATGTGTCATACCTGAACATAGCCTTATGTACTATCCATTATTTCAGAGCAATGAAGAACTAGCTCAAGGTATAACATTTGGTGAATATCAAAACCAAATATGTATCTCAGGTCGGAGGATACCAAATGATATTCGCCTTTACTCAAATTTACTTATGATCAATCTAGAAGATTCCATGTAGTAAAATTGAGATGCGGGTCAGTCCAATATTTGTACCCCACAAATATCTATGAACTTTGGTAGCAACCAATTGCTCTATATTCATATCTTATGAATATCCACAAATCCATGTTCATAATAGTCTTACGTTCATATTTGTTCCCACAAATATGACTAACTACGGACATTCAGAATAATAAACATATTCATGGATATATACATGTTAAAAGGAACACAATCTCAGAATATCATAAATATATAAAGAGTTAAACATTACGTGTTCCATACTTTTAAATACTAAACAGATCAATTCCAATCACTAGAAAATCGAAGTCCTAAGGTACGAGTATGACTTTCATGCTTTGCCCTTTCAAGGAGCTTCGTGAGTGGATCCGTAATGTTTTGATCGGTGTGAATTTTACGCATACATATCTTTCCTTTTTCAACTTCATCCTTTATGTAGTTGAATCTCCGCTCAATGTGTCTAGTCTTTTGATGTGCACGAGGTTCCTTGATTTGTGTAATCACACCCTTGTTATCACAAATGATTTCTAGGGGGTCTTGAATGGTAGGGACGACCCCTAGATTAGCGATAAATTTCTTATCAATGTAGCTTCCTGAGCTGCTAATGAGGCGGCTATGTATTCGGATTCTGTAGTGGACAATGCTACCACGTCTTGTTTTGAACTCTTCCAGGACACTTCCCCTCCATTCATAATGAAGACATACCCCGATTGTGATCGAGAATCATCTCGATCAGTTTGGAAACTCGCATCCATGTAACCCTTTACAACGACTTCCTCTTCACCAGAACCGTATATTAGAAACATATCCTTAGTCCTCCTAAGGTATTTCAATATACTGTTAACAACAATCCAATGGCTATTACCTGGATTTTGCTGATATCTACTTGTCATGCTTAACGTGCATGACACGTCCGGTCTAGTACACATCATCGCATACATGATGGATCCTATAGCAGACGCATATGGGATGTCCTTCATTCGATCTTCTTCATCCTTTGAGCTTGGATGTTGAGATGTACTCAATATTGTCCCTCTTTGAATAGGTACCATACCTTTCTTAGAGTTTTCCATCTTGAACCTTTTCAAGATTTTAACAATGTTTGCACTTTGATTTAAACCTATCAACCGCCTCGATTTATCCCTATAGATTTTTATTCCCAAAATATAGGCGGCTTCACCGAGATAATTTATGGAAAAACAGCTTCCAAGCCAGGTTGTAACACCTTCCATGGTTGGAATATCATTTCCAAAAAGTAGTATGTCATCAACATACAATACTAAGAATGTAATTATGCTCCCACTAGCCTTCTTATATACACAAGCCTCGTCAGCGTTCTTGATGAAACCAAAATTCTTGATCTCTTCATCGAAACGTTGATTCCAACTTCTTGATGCTTGTTTCAATCCATAGATTGACCTCTTTAACTTGCATACTTTATTAGGATGTCGTGGATCAACAAAACCATCATGCTGAACCATATGGATAGTCTCTTCGAGATGTCCATTAAGAAAAGCAGTTTTGACATCCATTTGCCAAATCTCATAGTCATAATATACGGCTATGGCAAACAATATCCTAATTGACTTTAGCATTGCCATAGGCGACAAGGTTTCATCATAATCAACCCCTTGAGTTTGAGTGAAACCTTTTGCTAAAAGTCTTGCTTTGTAAGTATCCAAGTTTCCATGCATATGGGTTTTCTTCTTGAAAATCCACTTGCATCCAACCGGTTTGGAGTTAAGTGGAGGGTCAACCAATTCCCAAACTTGGTTGTCATGCATGGATTTCATCTCTACGTTCATGGCTTCCAGCCATATATCACAATCCGAATTGGACATTGCATCATGGTATGTAGTTGGCTCATCGGAGTCAATCACATAGCATCCAATCATGAAAAACCCATATTTTCAGGTGGAATGCTAACTCTACCAGATCTACGAACGTTATGTGTATATTGATCAACCTCTTGATCATCATCAACTTCCTCCTGTTGCTTGCTAGTGTTAACCAAACGTGTATCGGCTTGTGGATCTTGATCCTCATCAATTTCATTGTTCTATAAGTTATTCCTTCCATAAGGAACTTAGCTTCCAAGAACTCTGCCTTTCGAGCAATAAATACTTTTTGCTCTGTTGGATCAAAGAAGTAGTATCCTATATAGTCTTTGGGATATCCAATAAATATACACTTAGTGGATCGACTTTCCAACTTGTTTTGGGTGTTTAGCTTAACATAAGCTTCATAACCCCATACTTTTAAATATGATAGTGATGGAACTCTTCCATGCCATATTTCAAAAGGTGTTGAATCCACTTTCTTGGTCGGGGCCATATTCAAAATACGAGCCGCGAAGAGCAATGTGAAACCCCAAAAAGATAGAGGTAGTGAGCTTATAGCCATCATAGATCGAACCATATCCAATAGGGTTCGATTTCTCCTTTCATACACACCATTATGTTGTGGTGTTCTATGTGGAGTAAGTTGTGAGACGATCCCACAACTTCTTACATGGTACTGAAAAGCCTCACTGAGGTATTCACCTCCTCTATCTGATCGAAGAACTTTGATAGTTTTATTGAGTTGATTTTCTACTTCATTCTTGAAAGCTTCATGTTATGCATCATCAAGTACACATAACCATATCGACTATAATCGTCGGTAAAGGTAATGAAGTATCTTTCACCATTTCTTGTCATTGTCTTAAAAGGTCCACATACATCCGAATGTATGATTCCCAATAAGTCTTTTGCCCTCTCGTTAGCACCACTAAAGGGTGACTTGGTCATCTTCCCTTGTAAACAAGATTCACACTTACCAAATGAAACATTTTCATTTGTTTTCAAAAGACCATTCTTTTGAAGTGTTTGAATTCTATTCTTGTTTTGGTGACCAAGACGACAATGCCAAAGATATGAATCACTTAAACCCATTTTAAGTTTCTTGGTGCTTGATTGGTATAATGATTTATTATAGGATGAATCATCATGAACCAATTCATAGATACCATTAAAAGGCTAGCCTTAAAATAAAACACATCATCCATACAAACTTAAATACCATTGTTAATAAACTTTAATTCATAACCACATCATCTTAAAAGGGAAACAAAAATTATGTTCCTAGTCAAACTAGGAGCATACAAAATGTTCTTGAGAAAAACTTCCAAACCATTTTAAAGTTTCAAAATATAGTCTCCTTGGGCTTCGACATCAACTTTTGCTCCGTTGCCCATGTAGAGACTTGTGTCTCCCTTCTTGAAGTGCTTATTTCTTTTGAACCCCTACAACAAATTGCAAATATGAGTTCCACATCCGGTATCCAATACCCATGTGTTGGAAGAAATAACATTTAAACCAATATGAATCATGAAAGTTGTACCTGAGGTTTGCCCAGCATCCCTCTTGTTTCTTAACCCTTTAAGATAGGTGGGACAATTCCTTTTCCAATGTCCTATCTCACCACACTCAAAGCATGGATCGTTCTCCGTTACCTTAAGCTTAGGCTTTGGAGGTTCCGCTTTAGCTTTCCCGTTCATATTGTAATTCATTATGAACATCTCAAACCTTTTGGTTAGGCCATTAAGGATCAAATCCGTGGCCATCTCCTTTGAGAAGAGACAATTAGGCCTCTCGAGGCGATCAACATGGCTTTTCATCTTAAGAACATAAGATGATACCGATTGTGTTTCTTCGATGCGACATGCATGAAGCGCTCGAACCATTTCGAAGCGCTCTACCCTAGCTTGTTGAAGGAACATTTTCTTCAACTGGGTAATCATGTCATATGCCCCATGATGCTCAAAGTCCTTTTGGAGTTCAGGAATCATGGTTCCCAACATGAGGCAAGAAACCTGCATGGAATCGTCAGTGTATTTAAGCCAATCGTTATAGGCCTCAATATCTTCGAAGTCGGGTTGGTCAGGAATGGGATCGTCAAGGACATAGGCCTTCTTCTCTTGCTAGAGAACAATTCTCAAGTTTTAAAAATAGTCCATAAAGTTATTATGGTTAAGACGATCCCTTTCTAAGATGGTTCTCAGTGATAGGGTAGGGGCAGTCGGGGTGGTAGCATTGTTGTTTGCAGCCATTTCTACAAAATTACAAAGTTCATATTAGTATTTCTGAAAAATTACATTTTAACTATTAATACCCTTTTTATGTCTCATGGACAATTAATAATTAAAATCTAGAATCCAAAGTTACATTTAAATGATGGTTAGGTGACCTTTATCCCATTATTTAAATTAACAAGGTAGTCAACATTTGATAATTACAACCTATTGCAACTTCTAGCTTTATGGGATCGGTTAAACATCTTATGTTTAGTCCGCATGTAAAATCCCATCAACACCATTGTACGCCATGCTTCGGTGACCCTATGCACATGGTTTCCAATTCAAGTCTTCCTTCTTACACACAGGTGTGAGTTTACGCATACAAGTGGTTAGGTGAACTTTATCCCACAAATATGTTAAGCCCACCTCAAACACACAAGTTCCCTAAAAGTTGTTAGGTGACCTTTATCCCACAAGTAGTTCTCAAGTGATTCGAGTGTCGTGTAAAAGGATGGTGTTTAACTTGTTTCCAAAGGGATTTTAGTTTTCATTAATTCTAGTTATGAAAACTCTATGTACCTTGTATTCGCATGCTTTCAAATACATGGTACCCTACGGATCTTTTTAATAAAACCTCTTTTATTTGAAATCATTAATCCTTTTAATAACCTTTTATTAGTCACTTAATGATAAAAAACCAAAAAAATCAGCTTGTTAAGATTATTTATTTAGATTGTTAAGCATATCCACATATCAAACAATCAACATAAAAAGGATAATCAAACAAACATATATAAAACAATCACATGTGCATAACCATAGCTACTATGTTGACAACATTTGTTTGCCATCACAAGCGTTGTCATTTGATCTTTCCTAAAGGGTTGAACACAACACAAAAGATGAGATCTCCAAAGACCCCCACTTGGAGTTGCATCCAAATGCATCAAGTCCTTCTCTTTGTGTCTTCCTTTTGGGCTTCCATCTTGTGCATCTTCATTTACAAAATTTATATCCTAATACAAATTTTCTGTTAAAGAAAACACACTTAATCTATCTATTACATCACCATTGAATGAATAAATAAATTACATCCAAATACAAGCACAAAAGAATAAATATTACAACCCATAAAGAATGAAATCAACCAAAATAAATCATTCATCCAAAACCAAACCAACACAAGGTCAAGGCTAGGTTATGCACCAATATGAAACATCATCCAACAACCAAAATGAATCCCCATTTGACCCTAAATTTTCAGCCAACATAAACCAAGAATTTAGGGTGTTTTGTCCAAACAAAATACAATGTTTTGTCCAAACAAAACACAATCAACCATATTGATATCCATTCTTTCAAGGTTTAATCATAAGCATGTAAGATATAACCTAGAAGGTTGGGGATTCATCATAATATCACACCATAGCCCCTATTAGGTTGTTAAAACCCCATAAAACCAATTTTACAAGGATAATGAAGCTAGTCATCCACATATCCGGCTCTAGATGCCAATGTTGGGTTTGTTGAACCATTATCTAAGTAGTTTAACCATTTAAACAAGAAAACACAGCGGAAACAAACCTTAATATAATGTTTTGTAAAATGAAAATTAAGGCACATTATATGTCAACAACAAACCCAAGATTATAAGGATCATTTATATGTGAAGGAACTAGCAAACAAGCAAACTATAAAAACCAAAATGAACCATGGAACTACCTTCCAAAGCTGCCCAAAATCATTAGATGAACCACCTTCCAAAAGGCTGACCAAATCATTGGATGTGAAGAAGAGGATGAAGTCTTGAAGGACCAAAAAACCAAAGAAGATGTCCTCGAGCTTGTGTACCCACAAGCCTCAAGAAAAACACTTGGTTGCTAGGATTTTTGACACCAAAAACGCAAGATGTAGGCTGCAGAAAACCCCTTTTTTCAGCCTTGTGTTTTCTTCTTATATGAGAGAAAAGATGAATCTTGCATGTATGAGAGAGAGTGGAAAGGATGGAGTATGAAACTAGTGAATGTGGTCTTGTGTTTCCAAGTAACAAAAGGCCAAAAGACCCCTCAAAGGGGTGGCCAAATTCACTTAAAAAATAGGTTTCCCCCCATTTTTAAGACACTTAATAAATATTCACTACTTATATTATGAGTTATATAATTAACCCTTTAATTATATAACTTATACATACTTTCATTATTTGATGTTACTTAACCAACTTAAATAACATTACAAATAATGTCCATGAACAAAATATCCTTATAAGTTGTTCTATCTCACATACAACTTTTTAGAAAACCCCTTTTCTAAATTGGTGTAGGTATTTAATTGCATGATCATATCATCAATTAATATAAATTGGTGTTTGCTAAGCTTGTTATCGGGTATGACCCGACTTGGATCATAACGTACTAACCACATCAATGTTCTATGTGTCTTGGGCATAAAATCCAACATTATGATAGTCTTTTGATTTTTGGAGTTCACATATGATTAATAAGACCAATTAACTCCACTAAATACTCAAACCGTCCTCGTAGGAAGGCTTTAGTAAATAGATCCGCCAACTGTTTTTCCGTCGCAATTTGAATTAATATGATTAACCCTTTTTCAGAGTTATCTCTGAGAAAATGATATTGAATTTCGATATGTTTTGTTTTTGAATTTTGAACAGGATTAGCTGTAATGAACATAGCTGCAGTGTTATCAATGTAAATAGGTGTTTTAAGAAAATTGAACCCATAATCCAGTAGTTGATTTTGCAACCAGAGGATTTAAGAACATCCTGCTGATGCAGCAATGTACTCAGCTTCTGCAGTTAAAACAGAGACATTTGTTTGTTTCTTACATTGCCACAAGACTAATCGGGGACCAAGAAATTGACAACCACCCGAAGTAGATTTTCTATCTTGACAACATCCACCATAATCACTATCTGTATATCCATGTAGTTCAAAGTTACCCTCGTAAGGATACCAAAGCCCTAAAGCTGGTTTACCTTTGAGATACCTGAATATCCTTTTGATAGCAATTAAGTGAGATTCTTTTGGGTCTGATTGATACATGGCACAAACACAAACAGCATACATAATGTCTGGTCTAGATGCAGTAAAATACATCAAAGAACCAATCACTGATCTGTATAGCATTTGATCAATAGATTTTCCTTTTGGATCAGGTTCAATGATGGTGTTAACATCTGCTGGAGTTCGTATGGACTGACAGTCTTGCAACTTAAATTTCTTCAAGAACTTGTCAACAAACTTCTCTTGATTGATAAAAATTCCATCATCAGTTTGCTTAACTTGAAGTCCAAGAAAGAAATTAATCTCTCCCATAGAACTCATTTGGAACCGAGATTTCATGATTTCTTCAAATTCATTGCATAATTTTGGATTGGTAGAACCAAATATGATATCATCAACATGCACTTGTACACATAAGAGATCATCATTATCCTTCTTTATGAATAAAGTTGGATCAATTTTCCCTCTTGTGTATCCATGTTGGATTAAGTGTTATGAAAATGTCTCATACCAAATTCTAGCAGCTTGATGAAGTCCATATAAAGCTTTACTCAACTTATACACTCATGTGGAAATTCTGCATCCTCAAAGCCTGGAGGTTGCTTCACAAACACATCGTCAGTAATAGGACCATATAAAAAGGCACCTTTTACATCCATTTGATACACCTTAAATTTCATGAATGAAGCATAGGCTAGGAAAACTCGAATGGATTCAAGTCTTGCAACTGGTGCAAACACCTCATCATAATCTATCCCTTCTTCCTGTGTGTATCCTTGTGCAACAAGTCTCGCTTTGTTCCTTATTACTACACCACGATCATCAGTCTTATTTCTAAACAACCATTTCCTGCCTATGGCACTTTCTCCTTCAGGTAAATCCACTAAATTCCACACTTCTTGTTTGCGAAATTGAAGTAATTCTTCTTGCATGGCTTCTATCCAACCAGGGTCCTTTAATCCTTCAGGTAAATCCACTAAATTCAACTACATCACTAGAGATGGATGATGTTCCAGACTCAGGTTGCATAAACTCATTACCATCATTAGGAATTGGTTGTGATTCTTCCTGATCAAATGAGACTGAATGATCTGAAGCTGTATTATCATGATTATTGTCATTGAATCGAATTGTTGAGTCCTTGACAAATGATAAAAATGGGTAGTCTGAGCTAGAATCATCTGGGTCATCAGAATCTGAATCCTCATTGAAAGATCCAAGATCTCCTCTAGATTTCTTCTGGCCTGTAGAATCAAGACAATTTGATTAGTTAAACAAGTTAGATTGAAGAGAATTTGATAATGAATCTAAATCAAATAGCCATGCAGGACCATTTGAAACTAATGGAAAAGAATTTTCCAGAAATTTAACGTTGAATGTTTCAAGAATTATATTCGTCCTAGAGTTGTACACACGATAGGCTTTTGAAACAGATGAGTATCCAACGAAAAATCCATTATCAGATTTTGCTTCAAATTTTCCTAACTGATCATTTGAATTTGTTGGGTTTGTTAGACCTTAATCAAAGTAGTTTAACCATTTAAACTTGAAAAACACAGCGGATTAAAACCTTAATATTATCATTTGTAATCTGAAAATTAAGGCTAATAACATATCATCAACAAACCCAAAATCATAGGATCATTTATATGTGTTTGAACTAGCTACCAACAACAAATAACAAGCAACACAAGTCATACAAACTACCTTTTGTAAGCTGCTGAAAAATGAATTGGGTGAAGAAGATGAAGTTCTTGAATGACCAAAACACCAAGGAGAGATGTCCTCAAGCATCCATACCCACAAGCATCAAGCAAACACCTTGTTGCTTGGATTTTAACACCAATTTCGAACCAAGATGTGCTGAAAATCGAATTTTCAGCTTTGAACACCTTCAAGAAAATAGAGAGAAAGTGGGTTCTTGGTCCTTTGCATGTGAGAGAGAAGAGAGGATTTGTGTGTGTTTTCTAGAAGTAAAAAGTATCAAAACAAAAGGCCAAAGACCCCTTAAAGGGGCGGCGAATTCCAAAAGGATTTGGGGTTCCCCCCAAAAGCTCCCTTTTATTTTGTTTAACTAATTACAATTATAAGTTATCTAATTAACCTTTTAATTATATAACTTATACACACACTATATTATTATTTGATGTTATTTAACAAACTTAAATAACATGACAAATAATGTCCATGAACAAAATATCCTTATAAGTTGTTCATCTCATATGCAATTTATTTAGAAAACCATTTTCTAAATTGGTGTATTTATTTAATTGCATGATCATATCATCAATTAAATATTTATATTGGGTTTGCTAAGCTTGTTATTGGGTATGACCCGACTAGGATCATAACGTACTAACCACATCAATGTTCTATGTGTCTTGGGCATAAAGAATCCAACAATCTCCCACTTGCACAAGATTCATAGAAGATAGATGCAAGTAGTAAATACCGCCTAACAACGGTTTACTACCCTTAATACGCATGACTGAAAGCCATTCAATAACATCATCCCCTTCAAGTATCCAATTTGAAATGATTTAGGTGAATCAATCATTTATCCTTTTGTTACGGATGTCATGTTAAATCCAAGGACATAGAATGATCATTCCTTGTTTATTTAACTTAATTAGGCCTTAGACATCTTGCTCTCAATGAATAAGAGGAACTAATTCCATCTTGACTACATACGTTTTTCACAATCACCTCGTGTCACACCTGAACACAGCTTTATGTACTGCCCATTATTTCAGATCAGTGAAGAACTAGCTCAAAGTATAACATTTGGTGAATATCAAAACCTAGTATGTATCTCAGGTCGGAGGATACCAAATGATATTCGCCTTTACTCAAATTTACTTATGATCAATCTAGAAGATTCCATATAGTAAAATTGAGATGCGGGTCAATCCAATATATGTATCTCACAAATATCTATGAACCTTGGGAGCAACCAATTGCTCTATATTCATTCCTTCTGAATATCCACCAATCCGTGTTCATAATAGTCTTACGTTCATATTTGTTCCCACAAACATGACCGACTACGGACATTTAGAATAATAAACATATTCATGGATGTATACATGCTAAAATGAATATAACTCAAAATATCATAAGTATATAAAGAGTTAAATATTATATTGTTTCAAAATTTTAATACTAAACAGATCAATTCCAGTCACTAGAATATCGAAGTCCAAAGGCACAAGTATGACTTTCATGCTTTGCCCTTTCAAGGAGCTTCGTGAGTGGATCCGCAATGTATTGATCGGTGTGAACTTTACGAATACATATTTTTTCCTTTTCAACCTCATCCCCTATGTAGTTGAATTTCCGCTCAATGTGTCTAGCCTTTTGAAGTGGACAGGGTACCTAGATTTATGCAATCGTACCCTCGTTATCACAAAAGGATTTCTAGGGGTCTTGAATGGTAGAGACCACCCTAGGTAGGCGATAAATCTCTTTATCCATGCAGCTACCTGAGCTGCTAATGATGCAGCTATGTATTCGGATTTTGTAGTGGACAATGCTACTCCATTCATAATGAAGACATACCCCGATTGTGATCGAGAATCATCTTGAATGGTTTAGAAACTCGCATCCGTGTAACCCTTTACAACGAGTTCCTCTACATCAGATCCATATATTAGAAACATTTCCTTAGTCCTCCTAAGGTATTTCAATATACTTTTAATAACCATCCAATGGCTATTACCTAGATTCTGCTAATATCTGCTTGTCATGCTTAACGTGCATGACTCGTCCAGTCTATTGCATATCATCACATACATGATGGATCCTATAGCTGACGCTATGGGATGTCCTTCATTTGATATTGCTCATCCTTTGAGCTTGGACATTGAGATGTACTCAATATTGTCCCTCTTTGAATAGGTACCATACCTTTCTCAGAGTTTTCCATCTTGAACCCTTTCAAGACTTTATCAATATATGCACTTTGGTTTAAACCTATCAACCGCCTCGATCTATCCCTGTAGATCTTTGTTCCCAAATATAGGCGGCTTCACCGAGATTTTTATGGAAAAACAACTTCCAAGCTAGGTTCTAACACCTTCCATGGTTGGAATATCATTTCCAAAAGTGGTATGTCATCAACATACAATGCTAAGAATGTTATTATGCTCCCACTAGCCTTCTTATATACACAAGCCTCGTCAGCGTTCTTGATGAAATCAAATTTCTTGATCTCTTCATCAAAACCTTGATTTCAACTTCTCGATGCAAGATTCAATCCATAGATTGATCTCTTTAACTTGCATACTTCATTAGGATGTTGTGGATCGACAAAACCATCTTGCTGAACCTATGGAGAGTCTCTTCGAGATGTCCATTAAGAAAAGCGGTTTTGTCATCCATTTGCCAAATCTCTTAGTCATAATATGCAGCTATGGCAAATAATATCCTAATTGACTTTAACATTGCCACAGGCAAGAAAATTTCATCATAATCAACCCCTTGATTTTGAATGAAACCTTTCGCTATAAGTCTTGCTTTGTAAGTATCCAAGTGTCCATGTATATCTATTTTCTTCTTAAAACCCATTTGCATCCACCGGTCATACATGGATTGCATCTCAACGTTCATGGCATCCAGCCATTTGTCACAATCCAAATTGGACATAGCTTCATGGTATGTAGTTGACTCATCGGAGTCAACCACATAGCATCCATTCATGAAAGATCCATATCTTTCAGGTGGAATGCTAACTCTACCAGATCTGCGAACGTTTTGTGTGTATTGATCAACTTCTTGATCATCATCAACAACCTCTTGTTGATTGCTAGTGTCAACCAAACGTGTATCGGCTTGTGGATTTTGATCCTCATCAAAATTCTAGTATTCTATACCTTATCCCTTCCACAAGGAACTTAGTTTCCAAGAACTCAACATTTCAAGCAATAATTACTCTTGCTCTGTTGGATCAAAGAAGTAGTATCTTATACAGTCTTTGGTTAATCCAACAAATATGCACTTAGTGAATCGACTATCTTGGTTAGGGCCATATTCAAAATACGAGCCTCAGAGAGCATTGAGATACCCCAAAATGATAGAGGTAGTGAGCTTATAGCAATCATAGATTGAACCATATCCAATAGGGTTTGATTTTTCCTCACACACACACCATTATGTAGTGGTGTTCCAGGTGGAGTAAGTTGTGAGACTATCCCACAACTTCTTAGATGGTACTAAAAAGCATTACTGAGGTATTCACCTCCTCTATCTGAATGAAGAACTTTGATAGTATTATTGAGTTGATTTTCTACTTCATTCTTGAAGGTTTTGAACATTTCAAAAGCTTCATGTTTGTGTGTCATCATGTACACATAACCATAGCGACTATAATTTTCGGTAAAGGTAATGAAGTATCTTTCACCATTTCTAGTCATTGTCTTAAAAGGTCCACGTACATCCGAATGTATGATTCCCAATAAGTCTTTTGCCCTCTCGTTAGTGCCACTAAAGGGCGACTAGGTCATCTTACCTTGTAAACAGGATTCACACTTATCGAATGAAACATTTTCATATGTTTTTCAAAAGACCATTCTTTTGAGGTGTTTGAATCTGATTCTTGTTTATGTGACCAAGACGACAATGCCAAAGATAAGAATCACTTAATCCCATTTTAAGTTTCTTGGTGCTTGTTTGGTATAATGAGCTATTATAGGATGAATGATTATGAACCAATTTATAGATTTCATTAAAAGGCATAGCCTTGAAATAAAATACATCATCCATACAAACATAAATACCATTGTCAACAAACTTTAATTCACAACCACATTGTTTTAAAAGGGAAATCAAAATTGTGTTCCTAGTCAAACTAGGAGCATACAAAGTGTTCTTAAGAATAACTTCCAAACCATTTGAAAGTTTCAAAATATGTCTCTTGGGCTTCATCATCAACTTTTGCTTCGTTGCCCATGTAGAGACTTGTGTCTCCCTTCTTGAAGTGCTTATTTCTTTTGAACCCTTGCAACAAATTGCAAATATGAGTTCCACATCTGGTATCCAATACCCATGTGTGTGAAGAAATAACATTTCAACCAATATGAATCATGAAAGTTGTACCTGAGGTTTGCCCAACATCCCTCTTGTTTCTCAACTCTTTGAGATAGGTTGGACAATTCCTTATCCAATGTCCTATCTCTCCACACTCAAAGCATGGATCATTTTCTGTTATCTTAGGCTTCTTAAGCTTAGGCTTTGGAGGTTCCACTTTAACCTTTCCTTTCCCCTTTCCTTTGATGTACCCCTTTCCTTTGACAACATTTTCCTTGGGATTGGGGAATGGCCTTTTATTATTTCCTTCCTCATTGATCGAGAGAACAGGTAGAACCTTTCTACCCATCCCTGGCTTGGCTGTTTTGAGCATTGCGTGAAGCTCACCAATACCCTTGTCCCACCCGTTCATATTGTAATTTATTATGAACGTCTCAAACCTTTTAGTTAGGCCATTAAGGATTGAATCCGTGGCTAACTCCTTTGAGACGGGACAATTAAGCCACTCGAGGCGATCAATGTGGCTTTTCATCTTAAGAACATAAGATGATACCGATTGGGTTTCTTCCATATGATACACATGAAGCGCTCGAACCGTTTCGTAGCGCTCTACCCTAGCTTGTTGAAGGAACATTTCCTTCAACTAGGTAATTATGTCATATGCCCCAAGTTGTTCCAAGTCCTTTTGGAGTTCGGGAATCATAGTTCCTAACATGAGGTAGGAAACCTGCATGGAATCCTCAGAGTATTTAAGCCAGTCATTTTAGGCCTCAACATCCTTATGGTCGGGTTGGTCAGGAATAGGATCGTCAAGGACATAGGCCCTTTTCTCTTACTTGAGAACAATTCTCAAGTTTTGATACTAGTCCATAAAGTTATTATGGGTAAGACGATCCCTATCTAAGATTGTTCTCAGTGATAGGGTAGGGACGATCGGGGTGGTAGCATTATTGTTGCGGCCATTTCTATAAAATTACAAAGTTCATTTTAGTCATTTTAGTATTTCTGAAAAATTGTATTTTAATTATTAATACCCTTTACATGTCTTTGTTGGACCAAAAGAACCAATGAGCCAAATCAGAAAAACCTTTAAGTCCCACAGACATCAAAACAATTGAAGTAATCTACAACAGCTGAAGACAAAGTCTGAAGACAACTGCTGAAGACAAAGTCTGAAGACAACAGCTTAAGACAAAGTCTGAAGACAACTGCTGAAGACAAAGTCTGAAGATCAAGTTCTCAAAAGTTGTCATAACAGCTGAAGTAGTTCTCTTCAGTAGTTGTGATGGTTTTCATTTCAGTAGTTCGCAATCAGTAGTTTTATATTATGTAAAACATCTGAAGTTCTTACACTTCAGACGTTATAACTTCAGTAGTTGTAATGTTACTTTTAGTGAAGGTGTCCTCAGTTGTTGTGGACATCTTCAGTAGTTTAGTTTACTTTCAGTTGTTTGTATAAATTAGTTAGATGTCACTATCAAGTGACGTAAGCTGATGTCACATTCCTTATAAAAGGAATGTTGACCTAATTATCCTGCAGGGGGAAGCTTGTGCATAAATGAAAACATTCTTTTTGTAGAAAACTCTCTCTCTATAACCGTTACTGTTTGATTGAATATTCATATTATTCTTTCTAGAATTTCGTCTAATTCATGTGCTATTCCGTTGCAAATCCTAATCTAATTGATCAAACTAGATCTCGATCCTTTCAGTCTTATAGAAAATTAATAATTAAAATCTAGAATCCAACGTTACATTTAAATGATGGTTAGGTGACATTTATCCCGTTATTTAAATTAACAAGGTAGTCAGCATTTGACAATTGCAACCTATTGCAACTTCTAGCTTTATGGGATCGGTTAAAAACATCTTATGTTTAGTCGGCATGTAAAATCCCATCAACACCATTGTACGCCATGCTTCGGTGACCCTATGCACATGGTTTCCAATTCAAGTCGTCCTACTTACACACACGTGTGAGTTTACACATACAAGCGGTTAGGTGACCTTTATCCCACAAATATGTTAAACTGACCTCAAACACACAAGTTCCGTAAAAGTGGTTAGGTGACCTTTATCCCATAAGTAGTTCTCAAGTGATTCAAGTATCGTGTAAAAGGATGGTGTTTAACTTGTTTCCAAAGGGATTTATGTTTCCATTAATTCTAGTTATGAAAACTCTATGTACCTTGTATTCGCATGCTTTCAAATACATGGTACCCTATGGTTCTCTTTTAATAAAACCTCTTTTATTTTGAAATCATTAATCCTTTTAATAACCTTTTCTTACTCACTTAATGATTTGGAACCAAAAAATTCAGCATGTTATGATAACTTATTTAGATTGTTAAGCATATCCATATATCAAACAATCAAATAAAATGAATAATCAAACAAGCATATATAAAACAACTACATGTGCATAACCATAGCCCTATGTTGAAAACACTTGTTTGCCATCACAAGTGTTATCATTTGGTCTTTCCTAAGGGTTGAACACAACACAAAAGATGAGATCTCCAAAGACCCCCACTTGAACTTGCATCCAAATGCTTCAAGTCCTTCTAGTGTGTCTTCCTTTTGTGCTTCCATCTTGTGCATCTTCTTTTACAAAATTTATATCCTTATACAAATTTTCTAATAAAAGAAAGCACACTAAATCTATATATTACATTGCCATTGAATGAATAAATAAATTACATCCAAATACAAAACACAAAAGGATAACATTACAACCATTATGAATGAAATCAATGAAAACAAACATCCATTCAAAACCAAATCAATACAAGGTCAAGGCTAGGTTATGCACCAATATGAATAATCATATACAACATTCAAGAACCAAATAAATCCCCATATGACCTTAAATTTTCAGCCAACATAAACCAAGAATTTAGGGTGTTTGTCCAAACAAAAACATAATCAACCACTTGATATCTTTCTTTCAAGGTTTAATCACAAGCATGTTAGATATAACCTTGAAAGGTTGGGGATTTATAACATCACCACAAAACAGCCCCTTTTGGTTGTTAAAGCCCCATAAAACCAATTTTTCAAGAACAAAAGAAACTAGTCATCCACATATCCGACTCTAGATGCCAATGTTGGGTTTGTTGGACCTTAATCAAAGTAGTTTAACCATTTAAACCTGAAAAACGCAACGGATTAAAACCTTAATATATCATTTGTAATCTGAAAATCAAGGCTAATAACATATCATCAACAAACCCAAAATCATAGGATCATTTATATGTGTTTGAACTAGCTACCAACAACAAATAACAACCAACACAAGTCATACAAACTACCTTTTGTAAGCTGCTGAAAAATGAATTTGGGTGAAGAAGATGAAGTTCTTGAATGACCAAAACACCAAGGAGAGATGTCCTCAAGCATCCACACCACAAGCATCAAGCAAACACCTTGTTGCTTGGATTTTAACACCAATTTCGAACCAAGATGTGCTGAAAATCGAATTTTCAGCTTTGAACACCTTCAAGAAAATAGAGAGAAAGTGGGTTCTTGGTCCTTTGCATGTGAGAGAGAGAAGAGAGGATGTGTGTGTGTTTTCTAAAAGTAAAAAGTATCAAACAAAAGGCCAAAGACCCCTTAAAGGGGCGGCCGAATTCCAAACAGATTGGGGTTTTCCCCCTAAAAGCTCCCTTTTATTTTGTTTAACTAATTACAATTATAAGTATCTGAGTAACCTTTTAATTATATAACTTATACACACACTATTATTATTATTTGATGTTATTTAACAAACTTAAATAACATGACAAATAATGTCCATGAACAAAATATCTTTATAAGTTGTTTCATCTCATATGCAATTTATTTAGAAAACCCATTTTCTAAATTGGTGTATTTATTAATTGCATGATGATAGTATGACCCGACTTGGATCATAACGTACTAACCACATCAATGTTCTATGTGTCTTGGGCATAAAGAATCCAACAGAATTAAGAATCATAACAGGACAATCAAATGATTTTAGAAAGTTTATGTTTGGTTTTCTTCCAAACATTAACTCATAAGGAGTTTTCATTTTATCTTTCACAATTAAGATTCTGTTCTGAATATAAGCACGCATTTGATATAGCTTTATCCCAAAAAGTGATAGGAATTTTTGCATCAGCTAACATAGAACAAGCAGCTTCAATCAGAGTTCTATTCTTCCTTTCAGCAACTCCATTTTGTTGAGGAGTTCTGGGAGCACTGAACTGATGAGCTATCCCTTTCTGAGCACAAAACATTTCAATGTTAGCATTTTTGAATTCCGTTCCATTATCACTTCTTATTATTTTCACTTTATTTTCTAATTTATTTTCAACTTTAATGATAAATTCTTTCAGTAAATCAGTCGTTTCAGATTTAGCATTCAAAAAGAAAACCCATGAAAATATTGTATAGTCATCAATGATAGCTAAACAATATGATTTTCGTCCAATACTCTTGACATTTGTTGGTCCAAAAACGTCCACATTTGAAGAGGTTTGGAAGTTGAGTTTATGAGCTTGGTCTTATAAGACGCTTTGTGTTGCTTTCCCTTCAAACATGCTGAGCAGTGATCAATCGTTGCAAACTTCTTAGATGGAAGTCCAATGACATGATTTCCTGATACAAGCTTGTTCATATTCTTAAAATTTGAATGTCCGAGACGTCTATGCCAAAGCTGGTTTTCATCATTTGATGCTTTAGCAAATAGGCATGTTGTTTCAGTTGAAGGATCAACTTGAGACATATCCAGCTTGTATACATCTCTATCCCTTTCAGCTGTAACAATTACCCAGTCTTTGCTTATCTGAAAAGCTGGCTTCAAAACATAACAGAATGAATCATCAAATAGAACAAAGTATGATTTATCACATATTTAGGATACACTTAAAAGATTAAAGTTCAACTATGAACAAAAATTGACTTTGTCAAAGCTTATTATCCCATTTGATACTGCTCCTTCTCCTGTTATTTTTCCACCTGCATCACCACCAAAGGTGATGTGTGTTCCATCCTTTAACTTAAAATCTTGTAACAAGGCAGGATTGCCTGTCATATGCCGGCTACACCCACTATCCACATACCATGTATTAAGATGTCTTCTTGGGAGTACCTGCACAACAAGAAAATTAAGTTGAGATATCCACCCAAGCCGAGATGGTCTTGGGTTTTCCAAATTTAACAACATGGTAAATTGTTTGTAATGAAGATTATTCAAATTAGGTTTATTCTTAATGAATTTACCAATCTTGTTTTGAAACTTGTTTGAGTTATTTTTGAAAACATTCATAACATTTGATTGATCAATTTTTGACTCGTATTGACTACTAACCTTTTTATTAGTCATTCTTACCGATCATGGTATGATTTGTTCTTGCACATTTTTTTTAGATCTCACATAATTGTTCTTTTGAAAAGATCTCAAACCTAAAGAAGGTTGATTAGTTAATTTTTGAAATCCATTAGTTTGATTTCTCATATATTGAGGATTAACATAACCTTTGCTCATGTTTGAATTTTCAAATCCTCTAGTATGTGATCTCTTTCCAAAATAACAATTTGCAGTGTTATGAGTCTTCTCATCACAATAAGTACAATATTTGTTAAAATAACAATATGCTGTGGAATGATTTCTCATGTCACATATGTGACAGTACTTGTTGAAAGAGCACTCAGTAGTATTGTGATTTTTCATATCACATATTTCACAGTACTTTTGTGGAGTTATAACAACTATTTGTTAACTTTTGACATTGACACTATATTTGATTCATTTTTATATTTTGGTGTCAAATAGTTAAACTGTTGTTTTTCATTTTTCACATTTTGATTTTGAGCCAAATTATTTTGCATCTGTTTAACATGAACTTCCTTCTTGAATTCATTAGGAACAAATCTTTTTGCTACAGTGGAAGTCTTGGAATCTGAACTTGATTTCAGATCAGAGTGATATTTTTTCATAGTATTCACCTTGTTGGTTTGAAGAGAATTCATATTTAACAAACCGGCTGACACATATTTAACAAACCGGAAGTCTTAGAATTTGTTGCTTTGATCAACTTTTCTGAACTTTTGTTTTGTTCAGATTTTGTTTTTGATGATTTCTTTCTTCTTCTTGATTCTTTGACTAGGAAGAACTTGGTTTATTTCCAGATTGAACATCATCAGAAGAAGATTCATTTTCAGATTGAACTTGTTTTAGATTAATAGTGATTGAATCTTCTGATGTTCTTACTTGTTGTTTATCTTTATCTTTGCTTTGAACTTTCACTTCTTCTAATACAGAATGAATTTGATCTGAAGTGTTTTGTTTATGTTTGTTTTGGTTCATAAGATTTTATCTTGGTTGGATGGCCATTTTTAATCTTTTCTTGATCATTTTCAACAAAAACTTTTACATTTTCCTTTTCTTCTTCTGAATTCTTGTTTTTGACCTGAAAATCTTTAAGTTTAGCTTTATTCTCAGGAGAATAGTCATGTGTATTATAATTCTCTGGTAAAGTGTATGTAATAGATTCAGGCATAGGTTCATGAGTGAAACCTAACCCTGCTTTCTGTTTATCTTTTTCTTACTTACCAGTTTTCCTACAATCATTTTTGAACTTTTTACTTTAGCAAGATCCATTTTAGCAGCAGCATGTGCTATCTTCTCTTGTTCAAGATTGTTGGTCATCTCTTCCAATTGTTTAGAGACAATTTCTAATTGTTTTAGTGTTTTCTTCCATGAACTTTGAAGAGAAATAATCTTTTGATCTGCTGTTTTATGATCAGATTTTAGTTTGTTATGCCTTGACTCTTCTTGTTTTAATTTTCACATATTTTATATGAGTAGTTTCTATAGTATTCAACATGTTCATAGCATGATTTTGTGCAGAGTTGTTCTTTCACTTCAGATGGGATTTCAAGGAATTTTGAAGATAAGGTTTCAGATTTTGAAGATGCAGTGTCAACCTTAGGTTGATCAGACTATGCCACTAGAGCTACTTCATCTGTATCCTCCTTAGGATCAGATTTGTCACTCCAATCATAGTCATCTTCTTCATTCTCACCTTCCACCTTTGGATCATTATTTTCTAACCAATCTTCTCCCTAGATTTCTACAACAAGAGGTAAACTTGATGTTAAATCATTAGTAAACTGATCAGCATATGCACTCCAATCATAACCATCTTTAATGCTGACTACTAAAGCTTTCTTGATTTCATCAGATGGTTTTGTTTCATCTTTAAGCTCAGGCATAGGAAGACGTTGATAAGGCTTTTGAAAAGTCTTCTGAGCTGGTTGAAACCTTTGATTGCTAGAACTTGATTGAGCATTTCCTCCATTATTCCTTGGAGCTTTGCATTCTCTGGAGAAATTTTCATAACTGTTACAGTTAAAACACCTTGATTTTGACTTATCAAATCCTACAGTCTTGTTAGCACTTGGCTTGTACTTTCTGTTGACATATGAGTGTTTTTGTGTCCTATAAGAAATCATTACCATCTGCCAGTTTAAGTCCATCTCTTCAACATCTTCAAGTTCCATTTAAAATAATCCTGCAAAACAAGGTCTAATTGAGTTAAATGGCTACCTTGATATGCTTGAAAACTAGCCATAAATGTAATGAATGCAGTTTTAGACTCTTCATCCTCTAATAGGATGTTTATTACATCTTTAACTTCGCTAGATTTAGCAGAGTTAGATGAAGAAGTCTCTATTTGAACATTAGATGTTTGAGACTGAGATTTAGGAAGAGATTGAGAATGAGACTGTATTGTATAAGCAGGAGCACTAGTAAATGATGAATCAGTTAAAAATCCTGCTCCAACAAATAAATCTCCCTCTTCTTCTGTAGTTTTCTCACTTTTTTGCCATAAATTCATTTTCAATAGTGTTTGTAGGAGAAGCAACAAACTGATATTGAGACATTGATGCTGCTCTATCATTATTCCTTGAGCTTTCATCAATCTCTACTGACTCTATCTTGGCAATAAGTAGATCTAGATCCATAGGGAACTTCTCAGTATGCTTTAGTAAGGCTACTGTTTGTTTCCATGATGAGGGTAAAGCATTGAGTAGTCTAAGATTTAGATTTTCAAGATCAGGCTTAATACCAACTGTTGACATCTTAGTTGTAAGTTGAACAAATCTGTTTATCATCTGATTTATGGTTTCTCCAGACAAATGTTGAAATAATTCTAATTGCCTTTTCAACTTTTGTTTCTTGAGATTTTGAATCTCCTTACCTCCTTCACAAATGGTCTTTAAGGCTTTATACATAGTGTATCCAGTTTGATATCCATCAAGCCTTACAAGAACTTCCAGGGGTAGTCCTTTACACATCAAGGAATATGCTTTGATATCATTCTTTACTCTTCTCAAATCATCTCCTTAAAGACCATCTTCAGGATAGGGTTCTTGAGAATCTTTAGTGTAAAAAACCCTCTGTCGGGCCCATTAGTAATTATAGGAATGTATGGTCCTTTCTCTGTAGATTTCCAAAGATTAGTATCAATGGAATTTAAATGATGTTTTAACCTAAAAGACCAATTTTTGAAATCAGCTCTATTTTTAAGTTTGGGAACTCTATTTTTAGAATCTTCTGATTTCACCATTCTTATATTTTCATTGTTTTTCTTAGATTTTGAATTAAGAAAAGAAATGAAAAAAGTTTTTGAAAAATTTTCTTAAAAAAAATTCTAAGTATCAAGGGTGATGCGCCTGAACAGTAATCAAACACCCAAACAGTTAATGTGCCAAGGTTGACAGACGTCTAAGGGAATGCCTTAGTTAGAAAAATTTTCCAAAACGCCTACGTAGATGCGTCTGAACAGTCGTAAAATGCTTGAACAGTTGTAATGCGCTTACACAGTTGTAAAGCGCCTCAACTGTTGTCAAACGTCTAAATAGTTCTAATACGCCTCAACAGAGATGATAATTCTGGACTTATACTCTTCAATAGTAGTCAAAATCTTAACTGAAAACATCTAAACAGTATTAATGCGACTAGACAGTAGTCAAACGCCTAACACTTAGACAATTTTTCAGCAAACTTCAACCCTAATACGCTACATTCATCATGTTCATATGAATGTAACTAACTCAAATCTTTTGAAATTCTTTAAAAGTTGATGAATTGGATTGAAACTTTCCAATTAGACATGTTTTATACCGATAATCATTCTTCTAACATCAATTTCTTTCAATATCAACAAGAAATCAATCAATTTTGTGATTTTCAGTTTGAAAAATAGTGAGCTTTCTAACACAAATTCAACAAATTATCTCAAATTTGATGAATTTAACTGCTAATTGTGGTTTAAAACATGTTTCTGATGATGAAACACATCTGAAATCCATGAAATTTCAATTGAATTGTCTATCAATCACAAATTCAGTGAATTTTTTGAGTTTGACAGAACTCAAAAATCTCTCTACCAACAGCTCTGATACCATTTGATAGGATCAAATGTATCAATCTGTGATGATATATGAACACAATTCAAAGAAATACAAACAAAGTATCAAATCAAGCAAGATATCAATAAAATTCACAGTTTCATTAATATCAAGCAAAGACAATTACAAAGTAAGTAAGCAGCTTTCCGTCTCTTACTAACTGCTACAAGTCTAAGCTATTTATAATGAAACACAAGGAACTAACAAATTTACAAAACTAGTCCGTATACTATTACAAATAGTAAAAAGACTCATAAAGACAACATGTTAATCTTTCTTGAGAACTAACAAAGCTATTCTGCTCAAACCCAAAACAACAAAAAAATATGTCTTGTTTGTTTTAATTTCTAAGTTAGTTTCTATTTTCTAGTCGTTTGTAGGATTAATCGCCAGACTATAAAACTAGATGTACTCTGTGAATCACTTACTAAAATGGGTCACGTCTGAGGTGACTAATCAGTTTAAATTAAATGGGTCATGTCTGAGGTGACAAATCAATTTTAAATTAAAAGGATCACGTCTGAGGTGATCAAACGGTGTTAAAAGGTCATAATGTTTATCAAATGTTAACATTTTCAAAGGTTGAAAGTGCAAAGGGTTCAAGCTCATATTTATGAGCCATTCGCACAATTAGATCATAAGTAGGAGCCAATCACATGATTGAACCATAAGTATGAGCCAGTCACATGACTGGACCATGAGTATGGAACAACCATGCGATTGGACTACAAGACTGAACCAATCGCACGAATGGATCAAGGAGTATGAGCCAGTCGTACGACTAAACCCCAGTCGCACGACTGAAGCATGAGTATGGGTCCAGTCGCACGATTGGAGCATGCGTATGGGTCCTGTTGTACGAATGAACATTAAGACAGTATAAAAGGAGGGTGAGTCGGTCGCATTTGTCACCATTCCTCAAATCGTTCAAAACCTGCTCATACGTAGACACCCTGCCAAAATTTCATCTCACCTTGATTTCCTGCTGATTGTGTTACTAACCGATCTATTGTTCATCTACAGGTATTGTGGGACTGAAATCGATCAAAATGACCGGTGAAATCAAACCCTAAATGACCGAATCGACTAAAAATAAGAAATCAGTAAAACTCATCAAATAGACCACTTAAATGGACATAATCATTGAAATGAAGGATATTAAGTGATATTCAAAGTTCCTACTAATCTAATGAGTCTAAACACGATGTCTAACATCAAGATTTGACCAAGATTCAGGGTCGGAGTGTTGCACAGAGCATTCTGCGAATGGACACTCCGAATGAACTTCAGTCGCACGATTGAGCCAGGTGCAAGATTCATTCCCACGATTGAATCACTCGGTGACTTAATCGCACGACTGACTCAACCGCTTGGCTTAACACACAACTAAGTTCAGTCGCAAGCTCAATCGCACGACTGACTCAACCGCATGGCTTAACACACAGCTATGTTCAGTCGCAAGCTCAATCGCATGACTACCACAGTTAACCAACTCATCCCCACCAGCCACAAATGCTTCATCAGGACCTGGTAATTCTAAAGAAATCGAGCTGATCATACTTCAAGATGGAACCTGTGACCGGAGCATGTATGAGAAGGAAGTCTTGGAAGAGAATCAAGCTTTAATGGTTCACATAGAGAACAAAGTTCCACCCATGGCTAGAGAGGTAAGAGACAAACTATGTTCATCGGTATGTGTTAAGGAAGTTGAAAGATATAGAGTCCATGCTCAACAACTGGCTGATAAAATAAAAGAAACAATGATATTAAATGAATCTCATGTAAGAGAACATAAATAATATCAAATCATAATTAACTCTTTACAAAAGGATTTAGATAAAATTGTTTCAGAAAATTACAGCTTAGAAGCCCAAGTTGAGGATCTGACCACTTCATTAACTAAATCCATGGCTGATCATGCATCAACTGAAGTGAAACTTCAGAAGTTTCAACTTTCATCTTAGCAATATGAGAAATTATTAAATTCTCATATTTAATCAAAGAACATGTATGGGTTGGGATATAATGTTGTTGCACCTCCTTTAATTGATAATTATACAAATTTACCTGAAACAAGACAAACAGATTGTCAAATCATATTGTGCCATGCACCAAGTTTGAAACAAAATCTAATCAACAAGTTAACAACAATGAATCCGAGGTGAGTGAAACTGAGTCTTCTGAATCAGATAAAATCAAACAAAATAACTCAGAATTTGACTTTGATAAATGTGATGACTTGGATGATTTTGATGAACATGATGATGATAAAATGGATATTGGTAAGAATGTTTCGTTTGAAACAACCATTCCAAAATCCTTGAAGAAACAAAGTTGACATATCCTCCGAAGCAAAGAAACATGTTGAAGACTATTTGCAAACGAGTAGCTCAGTTAAATGAAGGTCTTCAAGAATATTTCTGATCACCCCAGCCAATCAAAATACCCAACCAATCTTAACAATTAACCCTCAATCACCCATTCATCAACAACCTCCAACTCCAGAAAACCTATCTCCTGAGAATACTCATACAGAACCCATCTCAGTTGCTCAATCTCAAAACTCTATACACACTAGTGAGACTGAGTTAGTATCTCAGGAAGTACCGTTCCACCCACAATCACCAACTCACAAACCCCAGTATTTGTCTAACCAAACTGAACTATGAACTCCAATCATTGATCCTCAGCAACAACAACAACCACACCAAGAGCAGGCAAATCAAGCTATTGAGTCCTGTTCCTCAACTAGTGTAGCCCCTGATGAAGTGAATGAAGGAGTTGAAAAAATTAATAGAAAATGATCAACTGATGAAACAAGAAATATCTTTGAAAAGATTAAGAGAGAATGCCTAGGAAAACAATCAAGTCATTTGGTAGCTGAGTACAACAAACTTACAATCAAGTCAAACAAGAGGTTAGCAAGAATAAGGAGTTGAAGGGAATAATAAAAGAAAAGAATGATCAACTGATGAAACAAGAAGTATCTTTGTAAAGATTAAGAGAGAATGCCCAAGAAAACAATCAAGTGATTGAAGCTCTACATGATTTGGTGAGGGAGCTGAAAGAGACAATTGCTATTGAAAAGGCTGAAAGAGAGAAGCTTGTGATTGAGAACCCTGAAGCAAACAAGACTCTAAATGAACAATCCATTCTTCTGAAAAGAAAAGATTCAGATATTGATGAGCTGAATAAGAAGATAAGTGATCTTGAATTAAATGTTGTCCCATCAAAAACAACAAAAGAATCTGTTGAAACTTCAAGGCAAATCATGCAATATTCAAGAAAAAGGAAATACTTGGGATCCTTTAAGAAGGAAGTGATTAATGTTGAGGAGCCACCAAAAAGAACACTTGGGATCCTTTAAGAAGGAAGTGATTAATGTTGAGGAGCCACCAAAAAGAACAAAATCTACTTCTCTAGAGCACACTCCTTAAGTGGATATTTCCACCTTAAAGCCAATTTCTCATGATGACACTAAGAGTGATGCTAAATGGAATGAACTTACAAAGGATGAATCTCCAAAAGCAGACAAAGAATCAAAAGCTGATGAACTACTTTCCACCAAAGACATACTGGAAGAAAGGCCTTAATCTTCAATGTTTATGACTCTAATCAATCATGGATTTTCGTATAACATGGTAGAGAGGATGAGCATTAATGAGATGAAAGATATGCAGAAGGAGTTTGAGCTTGCAAGTTTTATTATTCCAAACTACAACTACGAAACATCACTACCTTCCAGTCAATTTAAAGAATAAAGAAGGAGTTAGGCCATTGTGATACAACCAAATTCAACAAGTATATCATGACATGTTGGTTGCAAAGTCATAACTACAAAATACATGAGTTGAAAGGAAGGTCTGTGAATGAGCTTAGAAGGATGATGGAGCATGTAGTGAAGGCGGAGCTTTAAAATGGTGTGAGATTTAGGATTGAAGCTCCAAATCCTGCTATTGAGAAACAAAACAAACTCCTTACTGAGCCTGTTACAGTTGAAAGTAATAATCAATACAAAGGGAAAGAAAATTAATTAGAGAACAAAGAGAAGTGAAGCCTTGCAAAGTATGGCCACTTGGTACAACAATAAGAGAAATTACTGAAGAGAAGTCAACATTGATTCAACTATTTGATCATCTCACAACTCCTGGATCTACTAAAGAGAACAAGATTATGGCCTGGATGTATGATCCAGACTGGGATTGTGTAGTCATTAAATGAACTTCTGGATAGATTCATTACTTCCATTCAGTAGAAACAATATTGACTCTCCTTTTTTTTGATATTCATGATCTATAAATTTTAATCATATCTAACTATATAATAAATCCAAGAGGAAGAGATTTATATGTGGCAGTGGCGAGTTAAAAACCAAGTTTAGAGATGATGTATTAAAAGATGCAAGAAGGGAGGATGCTGAACACAACAGAAGAAATCAAGGTCAAAGAAGATCAAAATCCAAATCCTACACATTGGTTGATGATGAATTCTTGAGGAGAGTTGGATACTCAAATAGAAAAACAACTTCTATCAAGATCATTGAAGGAAATCAATACTCTCTTCCTATAATGAGTGGGGATATGTGAAAAAGACTAAAGAACTAGTGTTGCTTAGAAATGAAGAAAAAAAGAAAGAAAGGAGTATCGGATTGTTTGATCCAATTGAAATTAAACTTCTATGTCCAAGCTACACTTCTTACCTACATGATATGTTCTTTCCAAAACTCAAAGATGATCAGGCTCAAAAATGACCTATGCTTGTATACACATATCATTCAAGTCATTGATAAACTCAATGCTAAGGCTTATAAGAGATGGACGTATGAAGCAGGGTAGTTGATTGGAATAGAGCTAAAGGAAATGAGTGAGTTAAGAATGTCTGAACAAGTTGAGTTGGAGATAGTCCATAACAACAATGTGTTGGAAACTCTAACAATAGAAGAAGACATTTTGGGATTGAGCTTTGAGACATTACTAAAGATATGCAGAATGGAGATCAAGTACAAGTACGATGATCAAAAGGATGTAGTGTCATATTTTAACAAGAAACTGGCGTCAAGGGTCAAGGAGCTTTCGGTTTTGAAGACCTGATTACAAGTGTCTAAGCCTAAGGGGGAGTATGTTAGATCTAGGAACAATAGGTCTAGATCATTTTGTATAGGCTTAGAACTTTAATCAATACCTGTAATAAATATTTGTAATTCATTAATTTGATGTATGCATTATGATATAGGTTAACCCATATGTGTGCTGATTTATGTGTATAATTACAGGTATAAACATTATACTTGGTCAATTTCTAAAATGACTATGTGTAAGAACAACTACAGATGAACATTTTTGTACTTCCATAGATATCTTTCTTACAAAACATTCATCCGAAGAACATCTACGGATGAACATCAATGTGGATAAGAGTACAAGAGCAAAAATTCACTTATGATCAACCAGCTCTAAAGTTCAAGTGAAGACTCCTGTGGAAGAACAAACTCCTACAAAAGACAACATAGTTGTGGAGACTATACACTTGTAGTTAAATGATACAAGTGATTCAAGTCAACAAGTTAACAAGTCAACATGTCAATCACAAACCAAGAGATTCGGTGTTTCCTTAAAAGAAACATAAACACCTATAACTACGAGTCCTAGGTTTCATATCAAGATACAGATGAGACTAGGGAGACTAGAGCGTCTAGACGGCAAACACCAAACATCACATCGATTCACAAAATCAATCAAACACAAACCCTAGCAGCCGTCACATCATGCATCACAAACATCAACACATTCGAAGCAATCTTTGTTCATAGCATTCATTGTTTATTCATTTGTAATCATTAATAAATTTTAATGAAATTCTTTTGAATAAAATATTGTTTGTTAATTTATTGTGTTGATATCATTCTATTCTTCATAATTAACATTTACTTAATTAAATAATTAAACAACGGTTAATGATCATTCCACAATCATTAACTTGTTTCAATCTAACACTAATAATTCTTGAGTATGATCCTAGGATTCACATTTCTGATTTTGCCTCGTTTTAGAAGTTGATTGTTGATTGCACTCGTTTGAGAAATGTCCATACAGATTGAATTTGAAATAACTCACCATTTACTTATCAACCCTAATCTTGGTCCAAGTTTTTGTTTCTCCTCAAATGCTACCCAAATAAGCTTGGAAGCTCGAGCTGAAAGCTATAAATGCTGCTTTTTGTTTTTCAGAGTCCAGAATCATAGTGATGGGCTCTACTAGATTGTTGTTTTTAAAGAAAGTGTTTGTTGATGATGCAGATGGATTTTTTCTTTCATCAGATATTTCTTTCTCCTTTGCTGACTTACTTTAAGAGGTTGTTGGATGTAAAAAGGCTGATGCAACCAAAACTAAATACTTAGACTATTTTGATACAACAAATAAATGACTTCCGAAGCTAAATGTGGAACTTCCAAAGACAAATGGAGTTCTTTCGAAGACAAGTGCAAGATCAACTTCCGAAGGAAAACTCCAACTTCCAAAGACAAAGTCTCTGCTCTTCCAAAGCTTCGACACTTAGAAGAAATGAAGACTACAACTTCCAAAGTATCAAGACCCAAGGAAGCCTTAGAAGGAGTAGCTACTTCCAAAGTATAAGTGGCTTCTAGTTAACCTTCGTAAGCATCTACTATGAACCAGTGGACATACGTATGGTCTCTTTGACACTCCACTACAAACCTTTGATATACTGCATGGCATTTTCTTTAAAACCTATGTAGTTGACCATACTTTATTCCACTGCTCACCTTTATCAGTTAGTACAGTTGCCAACTTTAGTTGATAATAAAAGGTAAGTCGTGGACATGTCGTGACTACAAAATCTTAGATAAAATATTGTCTAAGATACCTTAATAATAGCTTTGTAGTATTTGCTTTAGTTATAGGATTCCAACTGGTATCAACGTATATCTGATAGTAGGTAGTAGTATATAAAGTTTCTCATTGTAACTCATGTAATATGCTTGTAAGAGTCTTGTAATACTTTGAGTTGTGAAATAATATATACAAGTATCTTGAAAAAACATTCTCATGTGTTTGCTTTAATTTACTTAGTATACTATCATCAACTCTTAGAAGGATTCTACTTCATCATAAACCTGAGTGTTACTTAGTGAGTTTGAGAGAAAAATACTTGTGTTGAGAATAAAAATCAATCTTGCAATTGGTATCAGAGCTTCTTTGGCTCTTGATTTCGTCATCTTACCATCCTAATCAACCTCTTCTTACTCACCTACTCACTACACTAAAAAAAGGCCCTTAACCAGAAATTTGAATGTGAAATAGGGACGATGACTAGAGCACCTATCATCACCCCAGAAAACATTAGACAATGGAGTACATGCATTAAAAGGTTCATCAAATATCAAGACAACCGAATATGGAGATCTATTGCCAATGGCCCTTACAAGCCAAAGGTAGCTACACCTATTTTTGGTGGTGCCATGATAGAGAAGGCGGTGGAAGATTACTCCGAAGAAGACCACAAACGACTTGATATTGATGGCAAGGCCATGACTGTTTTGATGACTGCTATACCCAACTTGTTAGGACCGTGTACGTATGGAGTACTAACCGATACCGCATGAAACCATATCAAATAGTGCGGAGTCCTATTTGATTAGCGATTCAATCAGTGAAAACGTAGTTTCGATTAATCTAATGATTAACGAAACGTTAAGAACAATTAGAGCAAGATCAACTACGAACTATGAACATGGAACAGGCTTTCTGGAGTCTCTAGACGGCTAGGGTACGAATATGTGTCAAAAGTCTTGAAGTGTTATGTTTTTTCCATGAATTAGGTGGTATTTATAGGTTAGGATTTTTCAATCGTATGACTAAACCATTAGCATGGTTCAGTCGTGCGACTGAGTCATGCGATTGATCCATACGCACAACTAAAGGTTCAGTCGTGCGACTAAGTCAATCTGTAGAGACTAATGAAGAGGCTGATGCAACCTAAACATCTTTAGTCTTTCCTACATGCTGCACAAGTGCATTAAAGTGGAATGCTTCGGAAGTTTCACATGTGCAACAGAAATACTCTAAGTGTAAAATCTTCCGAATCCAATACCAATATCTTCCGAAGCCAAAGATGATGTCTTCCAAAGCCTCAGAGACAAAGTCTTCCGAAGCTTCAAGTTCATGAAGACAGATTTCTTCCGAAGACTTTTAGTAACATGCTTTATCTGATGTACTATTCCATAAAGCTGTACACCTTTCCGCTGCAACTCTACAAGTCACCAACTAACATGGTTTGGTGAAAAGGTCCATGCTTTTGGCAACTGTACATTGAGGTCTTGACTCTGAAACTTTCTACTTTATTACTTTATCCTTTTTGTAATAGATAAGGATGTGAGCTATGGCATGTCATAGTCACTAGTCAAAAGGCAATCTGCCTTTTGACTCTACAATTGATTTTGTGTGTGTCTAGTCAATTGTATCCAGCTGGCTTTCAAAGTATAGCCGGCTGTAGGATGTTGTATAAGTATCTCATGTTCTTGTATCTTTCGAATATGCTTTGTAACACTTGTAATAGAACATAGAGAAATCAATATACTGCATTCTTGAAAACCATACACTTGTGTTCTTTATGTTCTGTCTCTTACATTACTTGTGTTCTTAGTATCTTATCTTGGTTAATCCAGTTTACTGTTTGATTAAAGTTTGGTTAATCTCCTCTTTGTGTTGTTGTGTTGTAACTCACACCCTTCAACGCTCCTGCATTTGGTATCAGAGCGTTCAGGCTCTTGATATAAGATCTCACCATCTTAAGATCCCTCACACACACAACTACCAAACTTTTCAAATGACAGCCATTTCCAAAACTGATATGGAAACTGGAACCATGAACAAGTCCCCACTGATCACTCATGATGAGTTTGACACCTGGTGTTTAAGAATGGAAGGTTTCATTAGGTCTCTTGATTCAAGAATGTGGGAGTCTATTGAGAATGGACCTTTCATACCCAGCACACCCTCTGCTACTGGTGCTGGTATGATCCCCAAGGATGTGGCTAACTATTATGATGAAGATAGGAAGAGAGTACAGATAGACAGGAAAGCCATGACAGCTCTTCAAACTACCCTTCCAAACTCTGTGTACAGAGGTTTCAAGAAGTGCAAAACAGCTAAGCAGCTGTGGGATGCACTGAAACTAATGTATGAGGGTTCCTCTAAAGCTAAGGAGAACAAGAAGGATCTCCTGAAGCAGCAGTTTGAAAACTTCACCTTCAAAACAGGTGAGACCATGACTCAGTAATACTTCAGGTATGTTGAGATTGTAGATACCCTAGTGGATGGAGGAGTTTCTCTTGAGAATAGAGACATTGTAAGGAAGTTCATGTCCTCACTTCCTAGGCAATGGACACACTACTGTGTGGTGATCAAGAGAATTGAAAATCTTAAAACTCTCACTCTGATAGAGTTATATGGGATTCTCAGTGGCTACCAGATGGAGATGAACATGCAGGGTTCATCTAGCAACTCCAATAATTAAATGGGTTCAGCCTTACATGTGGTTGAAAGGGATAGCATAGAACCCAAACATCATCTTATATGCTACCCTAACAACTCACCCAAGGGTCCTTTCATCACCTTCCTAGAGACACCAAGGGAGAACTACACTCAAGGAAGCCCATTACAAGAGACAAGCTCTTCTCAAGCATTTGTGTCTTCTGATGAAAGCTGTGGCAACTCTCTTTTCACTCTTGAAGACCTGGACTGTATCCATCCAGATGATCTGGAGTACATGGAAATAGTCCAGCAGATGGCTCTTCTCACTCACAGAGACAAGAAGTTCTACAAGAGGACTGGAAGGAAGTTCCTGAGCAATGCAACCAGTGGAAAGTTTGGACTGGACAAAGGCAAAGTCAAGTGTTACAACTGTAACTTGATGGGCCACTTTGCCAGAGAGTGTAAGGCACCTAGAACAAATGGTGGCCAAACACAATCCAGACCAAACTACACTAACAAAGCTCTCCATAATGAGAAGTCAAAGCAGCAAGCTGCTATTGCTGTTGAAGAAGGAGGCTTTGACTGGAGCTTTCAGGTTGAAGATGCCTCTCCAAACCAAGCACTGATGGCAGATCATGATGAAGCCAAGGTATTGGAACATCTCTGTACTCCTGAATGCATTGCTAAATTTAACAGGTACAGGTCCTATAACTTGGAATTGAGATCTGATATTGAGTCCTTAAACATTTTAAAATCTGATTTTAGAAAGTCTGAAAATGATTATAAGCTGAAAATAAAGGACTTAGAGAAAACCATTTCAGTTCTAAAACATAAACACACAGATCTTAGGACTCAAATTAAAGATCTCATAACCAAGTTAACTGAGTGCCAGGCTGAGCTTGTGATCAGCAAAACCAGGGCAGAAAAGAGTGTTCTTGAAGAAAAGACCTTCAAGAACATGATATCCTCATCCCTGCACAACAAAGTGTGCTATCAAAATAGACAGGGATTGGGATCCAATGAGATAGCTCCTCCACACACAATCTTGTCAATAAGATCTCCTAGGTGTGGAACTTATGAAGATGAGCTTCCTCTCATAGATCCTATGAGTGAGGAGGATGAAGAAGAGATAATGAAGAATCCCTCTACAAAGAGTGATGAGGAGGATTCCAAGAAGGGCCACTATCCTTCTGAGGAGAAAGTGAAGACTGTGATGACCAAGTCCATGAGAAAGAACTTGATCAGAAAGAGCAAAAGAAAGGCAAGGAAGGCTCAAGAGATCAAAGCTACTTTTGACTCTAAGCAGAAACAAGTTTTTATTTCTGCAGGGTTTAAAGTGGTAGGGACTGAAGGCATCAACCAAAACTCTGCTAAGAGTTCTGGTTCTTGCTCAACTCATCTCAACAGTAAGAAGAAGACTGATCTATTGTGTACCACTGCTGCACAGCCTGGTCCATCAAACTCCAAGCACATTTCTCAACCCAAGAGGACTGTCTCAGCATCTGCAAAGATGAAGGTGGAGAAGGGAAGTGACCAAAGACAGTCTTACTCTCAAGACAAGGCAATTGTGAAGATGAAGATGAATTGTGTTATGTGTGACAGCACCACTCACATTGCAAAGGATTGTCCCTTCAATCCTAAAGGTACTGTCCATATGGCCAAAACAAAGGCTTCAAAGAGTTCTAAGAAGATTCAGGCTTCGGAAGGAAAACCAGTTTCCTTCAGAAGTTTCAAATCTAACAAGAAGGGAAGTGGAAAATTCTCTTCGGAAGAACATTTGGTGTCGGAAGAAAGGAGTTCTTCCGAAGCACTGAAGTCTGCTGCAGTGTTTGCAGAATCTTCCGAAGGTTTAGTCATCAAAACTTCTGAAACTCCAAAAGTTTCTAAAGTTTTGAAGGTCAAGTCCAAGACTCCAAAGGTGGTGTGGACGTCTAAGAAAGACCAAGTAACTGAGATTTCTCCATCAAAAACAGCTTAAGATCCTTTTAGTACAACCATAGGATCTATTACTATTAATTTACCTTCTGCAAGTGAGCCCAAGACAAGCAAGGCTTGGGTTTCCAGATGTAACTAATCATTCTCTTTGTGCAGGGACAGTTGAAGACAGACGGAAATGTTCGGATCATAGACAGTGGCTGCTCCAGGCACATGACGGGTAATAGGTCACTACTCCAGAACTTTGAAAGGATTGATGGAGGACCTGTTGCTTTTGGAGGAGATGAAGGTGGTTACATTCTGGAAGGGGCAAGGTCATAAATGGTAAGATCAGCATTGAAAAGGTAAACTTTGTTAAGGAGCTTGGATACAATCTTCTGGGTGTATCTCAATTTTGTGAACAGAGTCATAACCTGCTCTTTACTGAGCATGAGTGCATTGTTCTTAAGCCTGGTGTGGTCATTCCTCATGAGCATATCCTGCTTAGAGCCCCTAGGAAAGGAAACATGTACAAGATGGATTTGCAAGAAACCTCTCCCTCCGGAGAAGTTTCATGCTTTATATCTAAAGCCAATAGTGATGAGTCTTTCCTATGGCATAAAAGAATGTGCCATGTAAACTTTAAGAACATGAATAATTGATTAAGCATGATCTAGTAACTGGAATGCCAAAGAAAGAGTTTACAAGTGATGATCACTGTGTTGCATGTCTGAAAGGGAAGCAACATAAGGTATCTCATAAACCTAAGGAAATGAACTCCATCACTACACCCCTACACTTGTTACATATGGATCTCTTTGGCCCCACCAGTGTAATGATTTTAGGAAGGATCTTATACTGTCTAGTGATCACAGATGATTTTACAAGATTCACTTGGGTCTTTTTCCTTAGAACTAAGGATGAGACTCCTGAGATTCTAAAGAATTTCATCTTCAAGATTGAGAATCAGTCTGATCACAAGGTCAAAATCATAAGATGTGATCAAGGAACAGAATTCAAGAACCAAACCCTTGATACATTTTGTGATGAAAAAGGTATTGCAAGACAACTTAGTGCTCCCAGGACTCCTCAGCAAAATGGTGTTGCTGAGAGGAGAAAGAGGACACTGATTGAAGCTATAAGAACCATGTTGTCTGACTCTAAACTGCCCATCACCTTCTGGGCAGAGGCAGTCAACACTGCCTGCTATGTGTAGAATAGAGTTTTAGTAGTTAAGACTCATGGCAAGACTCCTTATGAACTTTGGCACAAGAGAAAACCTTTCATCGGTTTTCTCAGGTCATTTGGATGTCCTTGCACCATCTTGAATACCAAAGATCAAATTGCCAAGTTTGCTGAGAAATGAGATGATGGACACTTTATTGGATATTCTTCCCAAGCTAAGGCTTATAGAGTGTACAATCGTAGAACAAGAATAGTTGAGGAGTCAGCCAATGTGACCTTCAATGAACACACCCCATGTGTGTTGGTTCTGGTCCAGATTGGCTATTTGATCTTGATTTGGTTACCAACTGTTTTAACAAATCTTGTGAGAATGTTTCAGGATCTGCAGAAAATTTAAATATAGTGATTCTGATCCAAGATTTGAGCTAGGAAGACCTTCAAGTCATACATCTTCAGCTCCAGTTGGAACTACTTCTGCAAATGAGGTTTCTATCAGCCCAACAATGACAAATTCAGCTGATACATCTGGTATGCCTTCAAATTCCAGCTAAGAGGCTCTACAACCAGATAAGAACACCTCAACTGTGGAAGGCAACAATGGTGATGGTGACAGTAACCAATAATTTCTTGATGCCACTAACCACACCATAGATGAGAACATCAATGATGTCACACATGCTTGGATCAAGTTTCACTTGAAAAGTGTGCAGATGTGGTGGGAGAAACATCTATGCCAGATCTAATTTTTCTAATTTAGATCTTTCTCAACAACTTGCTGTGATTCCTCAGCTTACGATCCACAAGTCTCATCCTACCACAAACATCATTGGAGATGTTGTCTCCGGGGTAAAGACAAGAGGACAAACCCATGAAGCAAATATTTGTCTTCACTCTTGTTTTCTATCCCAGATAGAGCCAAAGAAAGTTGAGGAAGCTCTAAAGGATGGAAGTTGGGTTGAAGCTATGCAACAAGAGCTGCTTCAATTCAAAGACAGAAAGTTTGGAACCTTTGTCCTCTTCCTTTTGGGAAGACTACCATAGGAACCAAATGGGTGTTTAGGAACAAGAAAGATGATAGAGGCATCATCATCAAGAACAAAGCTAGACTGGTTGTTCAATGATACACACAAGAAGAAGGGATTGACTACACTGATGTCTTTGCTCCAGTGGCAAGATTAGAAATTGTTAGGATATTCCTAGCATTTGCTGCATCCAAGAACTTCAAGGTCTTTCAACTTGATGTGAAATGTGCCTTTTTATATGGAGTGATAGATGAAGAAGTTTATGTTAAACAGCCACCTGGTTTCATAGATCCTGATCATCCTGATTATGTCTGCAAGCTTGATAAAGCTCTCTATGGGTTACATCAGGCACCCAAGAAATGGTATGAAACACTGTCTGAGTATCTTTGTAAACATGGATACAGGAGAGGTACTAGAGATGGAACTCTATTCATCAAAGGACAAGGAAAAAACATATTGCTAGTTCAAGTATTATGGATGACATCATCTTTGGTTCAACCAATCCAAAGCTCTGCAAAGACTTTGAGAAGCTGATGAAAGACAGATTTGAAATGAGTGCCATGGGGGAACTCAATTTCTTTCTGGGAATTCAAGTGAAGCAAGTTGAAGATGGCATCTTCATAAGTCAGTCAAAGTATGTTCAAGACATACTCAAAAGGTTCAATATGACTGAATGTATGATTGCTAAGACACCCATAGCTAGAAACCACTCCCTTGGTCCTGATCTTGAGGGGAGTGTGTAGATGAGCATTTATACAGGGCTATGATTGGGTCTCTTATGTATCTTACTGCTAGCAGGCCTGATATCATGTTTGCTACATGTATCTGTGCAAGATATCAAGCCAACCCTAAGATGTCTCACCTTATCACTGTCAAGACGATTCTAAGATACCTCAAGGGTTCATCAACACTTGGTCTATGGTATCCCAAGAATTCTGACTTAATCTGTATGCCTATACAAATAGTGATTATGGTGGTTGTAACATGACTGCAAAGTCTACATCTGGGGGATGTCAATTTCTTGGTGGAATGGTTGTCTCATGGTAATGCAAGAAACAATCCTGTGTCTCTACATCAACTGTTGAAGCTGAATACATTGCTGCTGCAAGCTTTTATGCTTAAGTACTTTGGATTCAAAATCAGATGCTGGACTATGGGTTAAACTTCAAGGAGACTCCCATTCACATAGACAACAACAGTGCTATCTCAATCACAGAGAACCCTGTGCAGCACTCAAGGACAAAGCACATCAATATCAGGTATCATCTAATAAGAGATAATATGAAAAGGGATTAATTAAACTAGTCAAGGTTCACACAGATGAACAATATGCTAATTTGTTTACAAAAGCTTTTGATGAACAAAGATTTAAATATCTAATATCAGCTATTGGGATGATCAACCTTGAGTAAATTTTTCTTAAAACTAATTCTTATTATTTCTTAAAAATGTGTGTTCTAAGTTGTCTAAGTCCATCATCTTCATAAGCTCATGTTTTCCTTGGATTAAAAACTCTTTCTCTGAAGACTTTCCTTAGATTAATGATGATTTTATACTTCGGAAGTTAGGCATTTTAACTTTGGAAAAACTCATACCTTCAATATATTTAACTGTCTAAGAAATTTACCTTCAGAAGAGATTTCAATTTTCTCTTCCGAAGCTTAAATAGTTATCTTAGACACTTACTTATTTTCAAGGACCTTTTCTTCCGAAGCAAAAATTAACTCTTGGAAGCTTTGTTGATCTCTATACATAGCACTCAAGTCTTAATTTTTTCTTCCGAAGCAAAATCATCAAATACTCTCAGGAAATTCTTCCGAAGTCATTTTAGCTTCGGAAGCTTTTTCATTAAAACTTCCGAAGATAATCAACCTTCGAAAGCTTTTTGACTTCCAAGAAAACTACTTGTTGAGCAAAAAGTAAACTACTTTTTCAAAGGTGGGACTGACATCCGGATTTCAAAGTTTATCCTCTTTCATTAACTTTATCTGAAATCCCTCTCTTATATAAACCCAATGGTTTCCCCCCTCTTCTATCATCTGCTCTTCCTCCAAACCTAAAAACCCAAATTTCTCTCTGAAATTTCTTTCTTTCTTTCTTCTTCATCTCTAAGCTACCTCAAAATGGCTAACCTTGCTCACAGAAATGATCACAACTTTACCATGCAGCTACACAGACAACACAATCAAGTTGCTCTGTTATGCTATGAGAAAGATCCTCATCTTTTAGAGGTTTGTCGTTTCTTGTCTCTGTCCAACTAATTCACCTCCCTAACCATTGATCCTCCACTCTATGAGGATCAGTTGCTTGAATTCTGGAAGACCTGCCAAGAGGTCATTATGAACGGGGAGAAGGCACTGTCTGCCACAGTGCAGGGGAGAACAATCTTCATCACTCCGGCCATCATCTACCGACAACTTCAGCTGGATGATGAAGAAGGTGAGGTGTTCTTCCCAAAGGAAGCTGTAAATCATTCCTTTGCGCAGATGGGGTATGAGGGAGATTTCTCTGTAAAGACCTTCAGGAAAGGGAATGTCTCATCCAAATGGAGATTCCTGCTCCATGTGGTCATTCACAACTTATCAAACAAGCATGGTGGATGGGACCAGATTCCTGAAGATCTCTCTTTCATAGTCCATGGAATGGTTCAAGGAGTAAAATTCAGGTACTCTCAGTTGTTTATACAAATTTGCTTGCTAATTTAGATCCTTAGAGTATACATGTTTCCTAGATATGTCCAGTACATTCTTAACTGTGAACTGGGCTCACAGTTAAGGAAACAGGTAACATTCTTAAATTGGGACAGATGAAGCCCGACATCTTTAAAACACTGAGAAAGTCCACTGTTGGATTCTCTGGGGTAGAAACAGCCCTAGTCCCGAAAATGTTAGAGCTCATTGCTCAAGGTGACAACCTAGCAGTACAAGCTAGTGTTAACCTACACCTGCTACTTTCCAACCACCTACACAACCTCAAATCTCCATCACCTACCAAAGAAAATCCAAACGAACCCCTATTCAGACTATTTAGTCTGTGGAGGCTCCCATATACTCACCCATACAGTTAGAAGTGGATACTGGAGCTCCCATCTCCTGAGGAGCAGACCACTCCCATTTTTTCAAGAATCAATGCTGAGGTCCTCATGCTCAGCTGATGAGCTCATTAGCCCTACTGCCTTAAGCCATCACTCTGAGTCTCAACACTCAAGTGATCAACCTTCAGGGACAGTTACCATCCCCAGCCTATAGTCCTCAACCAACCATTCCCAACCTTGACTTCTATACTGATGAAGATCTAGGTTTCAGTGAGTATAATCAGTCTCTCTTCTTTTCCCCTAGTCAAAGAGAGATGAATACTCCTGAGTCTCCTACATCTATCCCACATCAGTCACCTACAACTGAGGTGGACACTCCTGAACCTGTTCAGGATGTCCATATGGAAGAGGCTCTCACTTCTGCAAGTGATTACATCATTAAGACCTCAACCATGGAAACTAGCCTGCTGACATCTCAACTGAGATGCCAGTAAGCTGAGGAAATCCAGTGGCCAAGAACTTAGAACTAGTCATGAGAGAAAGGACTCTGGTCCAATCTTCTTCACCCCCAGTGATTCTTCTAATGAAGATGAGGGGGATAGGGACTAAAAGTGCAACAACTATCCAAAACATGCACCTATTTAGTCTCAAAGGTCAGTCACCTTGAATCTCAGGTGACTACCTTACACAATGGATCAATGATTAGCAACTTGAGATTTCATATCTTAAGGAAAAACTAGCTGGGAGACCCTTAAGGAGAGCTCAACCAGGAACACAACAAACTGTGGATGTGATTGATCTATCCTCTAGCTCACCTATGCAAGTGGGTGATGCTACCAAAAAGGGGGAGAAAGTCTTTACAGCCACAGAACATGGGAGTTCCTCTGAGAGAATGGACATGAGGACTCACCATCCTCACTTGCAACTGTGCATTCTCAAACCTCCTCTAGTTCATATTGATGTGGACTACACAGACTCCTTCATACAGAGTCAGTTTGAGGATGGGATACCAAGGGCTATGTCACCTCCATCATCCTTCAATCACATCATTGGATGGAGGTATGACAACAACTGGAAGGCCTCATCATCATAAGAGTTCAAGGACAGCAGAAGTCTTTAATTTTCAGAACTTAGACTACTATGAAGGTCTGGATCTAGTCAACATGCCACTTGTCAACCCAAACCAATCAAGACAAGCTGACAGACTGGCTAAAAGAATCCAAGACAGGATCATTGCAGAGTTCAGCCTAAGAAGGAGACTAGGCAATCAGGAAATGTCATCGGTCACTGGATGTTGAGGCAGACCATAAGATTAGCTTCATAGGGGAAACCTTGATTGAAGGCCCAGTGACAGAACCTGAGAGTCCTGTCTCATCATCTCCAACTATTGCAGAGATCCATATTCCTTCTGGACACCTGCTGGTGAAGGTTTTCTCAACCTCTCTCTGGCCTGAGCTCAGATGCTGCAACGAGCAATGAAGGCCAAAGCTCTCTCCACCCTGAGTCACAAAGGTCTGTGAGTGACAAAGGGAAAAGAAAAATGACATCTTAGGAGATTGAGGAGGAGGAGAGAGAGAGGAAAAGGAGGCTAAGGGGAGAAGGTTCCTCTACTGAGTCTCCAAGATTCATGGAGTTTGCAATCAGGGCTGCCCCCAGACCAGATACTCAGAATATTGAGTTAAGGGCAGTCAGGATCAACTATCTGCAGACTAGGAACTATGACATAGATAATATCATTTCTCTCCTCTTGGATGAATTGAATGAGCTGGTTGATCTGGAGAGGTCAAGAGAGAAGGAGGAAGAAGATGCAGAACTCCTAGTACAAGTCAAAGAAGAGAGAAGAAGAAAAAGACTGTACAGAGGTATGCCTACCCTCTCACCAGTTCAAGAAAGTCCTGAACAAGAGGATGTGGTTCAACAAGAACCTCAGGTAGATAAGGAAGAAGACAGAATCAAGATGATTAACTACCTGAGTGCCACAAGCCTCTATCAGGCAGATGCACTCCTTCCCTTACCTTATGACTATGTTGAGTTTGAGTATTTAAAACAACTTGAGCTTGAGTTAGTCAAGGAAAGAAAGACAACAAAGAAGAAGATGAGGGAAGAAGCTGTAAAGTCAAGAGCCATCATCCAAAAGAGCATGAAGAAGTCTGTTGATAGGCAGAGGATGATGAGCTTCTTGAAGCTGTATGGATTCTCTGGAAGGAGACTTGGACCCATGTCTCTATCCACTATGGATGAGCATATCAGGGTAATCAAGCAAAAGATTAAGAGTGGAGTGCTCACTGACTTACACTCCACTCCAAGTCAGACCCCACCTGAAGTGGAGGTTAAGGTTGAACAAACGGACACAACACAACCCGAACCTCCTGCTAATGCTCAGCAAACTTCATCTTCTGATCCACAGTTGGGTCAACCTCCCTCTCCTTCTGAGCCTGAGAGAGAGGAAGTCCCAACTGAGAGAGACAGTGAAGATCAATCTGGTGCTACAGGCCAGTCTTCTCAGTTAAAATTTGGAAAGAGAAAGAAAAGGATGGCTTCTAAACCAAAGTCTAAGAAAAAGAAGAAGCCTGTATCCCCTTCTGAACCTCAGGATGAATTAGAACAACCTATGGATGTGTAGCCAGAGGATGCTCAACCAACTCTAACTTTAGTAGCTCTTCTGGCATCAGGAAGACCCATCTTGTCTTGGACATACACCACAAATCCAGAAAGGTGGCATGTTATTAGAGATCAAGGGATTGAAGACATTTATACATGGCAAGATATGAATCAGTTGCCTCTGCATGACCTCTTTGACATGAGAAGACACTTTGACAGCCTGAAGGATCCTGATCATCTTATGAAGAAAGGAATGGTGATCATCCTAATGAGGACTGTTAATATCTGAAGTTTTCTAAGTGTTTTGGTAGCATCAGCTTAGGGGGATTTTGTAGAGATTAATGAAGAGGCTGATGCAACCTAAACATCTTTAGTCTTTCCTGCATGCTGCACAAGTGCATTAAAGTGGAATGCTTCAGAAGTTTCACATGTGCAACAGAAATACTCTAAGTGTAAAATCTTCTGAAGCCAAGACCAATATCTTTCGAAGCCAAAGATGAAGTCTTTCGAAGCCTCAGAGACAAAGTCTTCGAAGCTTCAAGTTCATGAAGACAGATTTCTTCTAAAGACTTTTAGTAACATGCTTTATCTGATGTACTGTTCCATAAAGCTGGACACCTTTTCGCTGCAACTCTGCAAATCACCAACTAACATGGTTTGGTGAAAAGGTCCATGATTTTGGCAACTGTACATTGAGGTCTTGAGTCTGACACTTTCTACTTTATGTACTTTATCCTTTTTGTAATAGATAAGGATGTGAGCTATGGCATGTCGTAGTCACTAGTCAAAAGGCAATCTGCCTTTTGACTCTACAATTGATTTTGTGTGTGTCTAGTCAATTGTATCCAGCTGGCTTTCAAAGTATAGCCGGCTGTAGGATGTTGTATAAGTATCTCATGTTCTTGTATCTTTCGAATATGCTTTGTAACACTTGTAATAGAACATAGAGAAAGCAATATACTGCATTCTTGAAAACCATACACTCGTGTTCTTTATGTTCTGTCTCTTACATTACTTGTGTTTTTAGTGTCTTATCTTGGTTAATCCAACTTACTGTTTGATTAAAGTTTTTTTAATCTCCTCTTTGTGTTGTTGTGTTGTAACTCACACCCTTCAACGCTCCTGCACAATCTTATGTCTTAATCGTGCGACTGCTCCAGTCCCCTGGTTTAGTTGTGCGACCGGTCCATTAGCATGAAGTATTCATGCGTATGGTCCATTAGCATGGTCCATTCACATGAAGATTTCATACGATTAAGTTTAAACACATTTCTTAATCATTATTCACTAAGAACTATGCACAACAACCTCAAACCTATATAGTTAGTTCAATATACTTTATCACACAATAAACAATGAAACATTAAACATTATAAGCATCAATCACATATTGTATTTCATTCAACCCATTCATTACATATATGTAAGACATGACAGACATTTACATTAAGCTCTTAAACTAGGTACATATGTATCAACCAACTCCCCCTTGGACCTAGTTTACATCAACGTCTGACATTCTTCATAAGCTCATCAAATCTCTTGTACTTCTCCTCTCTAGTAACTCCTTCATGTATTTCAAATGAAAAACAGAGTCGTATAACATTCTGGAACTGGAGGGCATGTACTATATCTTGCGCGTCATAGAATAGGGACCACTTGTATAATGTATTGACATCTTCTGCAGACAAGTTTGTTAGCCACATAGGGTCGAATACCCGGATACTTTCCATTTTTCCTTCTCTATTTAGTACTATGACCGCTTTGCATGTTCTCCAATCATAATACTACCATTTGATGTGTGGAGTGAAGTCCTGTGGCATTTCCCGTAAGAGAATCTTGGACATTGTGCGCTAGGGACTCCACTTCAGCACCACCTTAGGCTTTCCAGAAATGGGATCCATTCAGACCTACGAATGTACCTCTTGGGTTGTTGAGGTCTGAAGTTCACCCATCTGGTGTGGTATTCTTTATTTAGAGCAGCCTCAAACTAGCATGACATTTTTCTAGGATCAACATATAGTAGATTTAAGCGTGCCAGCTGGTTGAGCTCAAAACCTAGGAGAGTCTTCAGATCATGTGGATATCTGAAGTACTTTATTCCCTTCTCCTTCTTAAGATCCTTCAAATACACCCACGCAATAATCTTGCCAGACACCTTTAGATGTTTCTTGACCTTATAGAGCTTGTGTAGGCATTTTGCTTTTGAGCTGTGCGTTAGGCTCGTATCTCAGCAAAACAAGCTGCCCATTCAGCCTTCTTTATATCAACATCAACGTCCGAGGCTTGGGCTTGGCTTTCATTCTTCTCTGTTTATTTCCCCATCTCATCCAGTTTGTCAAATGTAGCACTACCGAGAGTGTAACCCAAGTCGGGGATCACATTGCCTTCTCGGACAGTGTACTCTTGATAGTGTTCGGCTGTCACTATTAGGATCAGTGATCTATGTTTGATTGATTAGAGAGTATTGCAGCGGAAATCAAACAATGAATTAGACAATTCACAAGAACACAATTGATATTCAATATAAGAGTAAACGGTTATAGAGAGAGAGAATTCTGCGAAAGATATTTCATTCAATATGCGCTTTCGTGGTAACAGAATGTCACACGTACAATTAGGTCAACATCTCTTATATAGGAGATGTGACGTCTGCTGATGTCACTTGATAGTGACATCTAACAGAATTATTCAAACTACTGATAGTTAACACAACTACTGAAGATGTCAGACAGCTGACATCTTCTTACAAAGTTACTAAGTGTTAACTATCACTACAACTACTGAAAAGAAACTACTGAAACTACAATGACTGAAGAACATGCTCTTCGGTCGTTTTACAAGTACTAAAACAGAAAAGAAAACTACTAAAAGGAAACCATCACAACAACTGAAGAATGCTTCTTCAGCTGTTGTAACAAACTCTGAAGGCTTCAGTACTTGTACTTGAACTTCAGCTGTTGTCATCAGCTTATGTCTTCAGCTGTTGTCTTCAGTCTTTGTACTTCAGCTGTTGATCTTCAGACTTTGGTCTTCAGCTATTGAAGTCTTCAGACTTTGGTCTTCAGCTGTTGAAGTCTTAGTACTTTGTTCTTCAGCTGTTGCTCTTCAGACTTTGTCAAACAGCTGATCAAGTCTTCAGCAGTTGTTGTGATATCTTAGGACTTAGAGGTTTTTCTGATCAGGCTCATTGGTTCTTTTGGTCCAACAAAATCCCCCTAACCAATGCAGCCAAAACCTCTAAACTTATTGAAGATGTCCCACTTATTATGGCAGAAAGATTGGTCTTTTTGTCTTCTAGATCAGCTCAGAAGTGACCCTTGTAAGCACAGGCCTGGGAAGAAGTCTCAATGATCTATTTGGCAAAGGATGAATGGGAACTCTGTCTTGGGGAACTGGACACAGAGCTGTTACCCCATCCATGAGATCTACTTCCTAACTATGAGTCTGTATGACTCCCTTGTATAGGCCTCAAGGAAGGTTACTTGTTCCTCCATGTTAAGCTCTTCTGCTCCTCCTTCAAAAAGTGATTCTGGCCCATAATACTCAGATAGGTATTTGACCTGCTTCCCATTTTTGAGTTCCACAGTTGTTATTACTCTATAAGCAAATTCATCTGGGTGATTACCCTCTAAGAACAACCAGAGCTCATTCTTTCTAACTTCCTCAAGCCTCCTATACACTAACCCCTTTTTCACCATTTTATTCTCCAGCATCTTTTGTGGGGTCAGTTTAGCTTTATAGGCTTTCTTGAAGTCATCTAGGATTTCCCAAGGTGATACTACAAAGACCAGTGAGATCACTTCATCTACAATCTTCTTTACTTGGCCAATGTATCTCTGTGGAATGTTTTTCTTTTGAATCCTATGAGACACCCTGGGATCAGGCCAAATCCTCACTCTCTCCTTTTGATATTGAAAGGTATGTTTGAGAGTGTATAACCTGAGAGCATGCTTCTTCATGTTGATGATTGAAGATGTGGCAGCATATGCTTTGTCAACTCTTCTCAACAGTTCCTCATCATGTTGTTTGTGAAGCTCTTTTTTTCTAACTTCACTTTCACAGTTTGCCTTTGAGACTCAGGAGTAACTGCTGGAGGGTGACTTGTGGCCTTAGGCAACTGTATAACAGCTGAGATTGGCAGCCTATCTTCATCTTCATCATTATCTTCTTCATTTTCTTCTAGCCTCAGTACCCTTCTCTTCTTCTTCTAGGGTACATCATCGGCTATTGGTTTGAGGGTAAGGGAATTGGTTTGGTGGGTTGTGGTGGTTTTAGGGTAAAGGGATTGTTTTAGTGGGTTGTTGTTTTGGTGGTTTTGGTGTGGGAATATTGACAGGCTGTTCTAGCATTTTGGATGTGAGTGCGGCTTTAGATTGCTTGACTAGTTCAGTCCTGCTCCCAGCACCAGCTTCATTCAAGGCTTCAATAACCAATCCTTTGGTATACTTCAGACGAACAGATCTTGGTGGTTATTGCCAAGATGCTGTACCTGGACCATGCCTTGATTTCAATCAATGATCTACCAAGATACTTAGCTATGAACCTGATCATGATTTCCAACCTTTCCCTTTCCAACACATCATAACTTGCCCATCTAGCTTGGATTTCTTCAATCTCCAATCTTCTGATTTCTAAGTCAAGTTTTTCAGTGTCATGACCTTGCCTAAACAACTGATCAATGATGTTATCCATTGATCAGCTGTGTTCGGCATCAGCCTCCTTCACTATTATCTCCAAGTCAGTCTCCTTTTCATTCTTCCTTTTCTTGTATGTGACATGAAAGTATTTAGTACTTTCAGTCACTTTCTCCATGTCAGCTTCCTTCTCCTTCTCCTTCTCAGTCTCTTTCCTATCTGCAATCCTCTTTCTTTTTGCTTTCACTAACTGAATCTCCCCCTTTTTGGTTGCATTGGTTGCAAGGGTTTTATTGTCAGAAAGCCTTTTGCTCACAACATCCTCTATCAAGGGTTGTATAACTGAGGGAAGCCTCTCATCAAGGGTTTTAACCACTATATCAGTGATAATTGGTATGATGAGAGGTAAGGAATTTTGAAAGATAGCAGCTATTTGCTCAGGGGGGTTCTGTCCCTGAGAAATAATGCCAGAAGCAGAGGTAGGTGGCTGAGTGTTTTGGAGTGGCTCTGTGTATGGGAGACCTTCATAGGAAGGTGTCATCTGTGGGGTTTGAGGGGTAGATGGTCTTTGATCCTGAGAAATTTTGGCAAGCAGCTCTTTGAGTCTGCTCACCTCATCCTCTAGGATGGTGTTTTGGGCTAAAACATCATAAAAGAAGCCTAGGTCATCATCAGTGTTTACTGAATCACCTGACCTCCTGATAGAATCAGAATGAACATGCTCTGAGTGTAGATCAGTAGTAGCATGTGCCCCTTGGTCTTGGTACTGGGGACTTCCTGCCTCAGGACTATGTCCTTCAGCAGTAGTTGCCTCTGGTGAGGTCTTATGAATGTTACCAACTTCATCCTGATCATATGCTGAAGCAGGAGAAGTGGCAGCCTCACCAGAATTCCAATCTCTTTTCTACACTTGGAGATAGAACATTGTAACCCTGTGTTGTGGGTTATCAAAAGCACTTTGGTCCTCCCCCTCAATGGTTGAGGTATTCCCAGTTGGAATTGGTTTCTGGGGAGGGGGTGAGGAGTGCAACTGATAGCACTTGTGCAACAATAAGTGTAGGACTTGGAGGGGCGGTTGCATGTGGAGATTAGGTAGAAGCAGATTGCACCCGGGGTGAGTGGTGCGCTTCAATGGTAACCCTCTCAATTGAGATAGGTTCCAGCAATGTGGGATCCCCAATATTGGTTGCAATAGGATCCTGTTAAGAGGATACCTGTGCGGCTTTGGCAGGTTGAGTCTTTGACATAACTGGGGGTTAAAACCAGTTTGTGTTTCCTGTGTTTTTGGTACAGGGGCATCCTCAGGGGACTCATCTCCCTGAGTAGCCTTTTTTGGCTTTTTGGATTTGGGTTTGGTGGGGACTTTGGATTTGGAGGTGGTGGCTATGGGTTCCAGCTGCGTGGGTTTTCGCAGCTTGGCAGCCTGTTTGAGTGATTGGTCTGAGTTGTGCCTGGAGTATACCTCAGGCAATACAACCATGGCAGGGACTCCAAGGCCAACAAGTCCCTCAGCTTTCAGCTGGTTCTCAATAATGGCCATGATGAACCAAGGATATAATATCCATCGGTTAGCAATAGGTTTTGAGGCCATATCCTTAAGTTCAAGAAATATTATTTCAGAAAAATTTAAGTTTTGTTGCTCAAGGATAGAGAATAATACCTGTTGCCACCTGGTCGACATTTGATCCCAAGAAGAAGTCTTAGGAGCTAAGCATACATTCACCATATGAAAAATAAGGCGTTCTGCATCATGGAAATGCTTCTTCAGGATGGTAGAGGCGCTGAGGTTACCCTGGTATCCATGGTGGGCAAAGGATAGATCAATGGTGCCCTTTGGATACCCAGCGGGGAAAGTGGCATCATCCAATTGTAGGGTTTGGCAAAGAATTGCCGGAGTGATGACCACCTGACGGTTGTTGACAAACGATTGGAGAGACGCGGTGTCATTCTCCCCAGTGATAAGGGTGACGTTCGTCCAGAACTGATTTAGGGAGTCGACATGAATGGTAGGATTTAGAAGGAAGGCCGTTTTGTAAGGAGAATGGACCATTAGATCAATGGCATTATCAAACTTTGTCCAGAAGGGTGATTTGGTAAGGTAGGCAACACAGTTGTGTCTTGGTTTAAGCTTCATGGTCGCCGTTAATGTGAGAGAAGATTTGGAGGTTTTGAACGTTAGGTTTGGAGATAATGAAGCTCTATAAGATTAGGTATTTATAGGGTAAGGGTTAGAAAACAACTAAAGGGTTTGGTGTTAATCATCAGTAGTTTTAAACGACTGATGACATGGTATTAACCTTCAGAGGTTGAAACAACTGAAGTCTTGGTTTTAGGCATCAGCAGTTATAAAACTACTGAAAACCATGGTTTTGGCTTCAGATGTTTGAAAACACTGAAGACTTGGTTTTATTCATCAGTAGTTGTGAAACTACGGAAAACCTGGTTTTGTCTTCAGGTGTTGTAAACAACTGATAACTTGGTTTTAGTCATCAGTAGTTGTAAACAGCTGAGGACTTGGTGTTAGTCATCAGTAGTTGTGAAACTACTGAGGACATGGTTTTGTCATCAGCTATTTAGGGTGAAACAGCAGTTGTAGAAACAACTGAAGAGAAAATTCTCATCAGTAGTTTTCGTCAATTCTTAGCCTTTCAGCTGTTTCATACTGTCCTCAACACTTAGTCATCAGTCTTTTTGCTGTTTTTAGTTGTTTCATAGGACATCAGTACTTGATCTGTTTTTACTGATATCAGTAGTTATAACTACATCAGTAGTTGTAACTTGATCAGTTGTTTTAACAGAATCAGTACTATATGTGATATGGTTTCTAATGATCATCAATACTTATTTACTGAGATCATCAGTAGGTATCACTTATTCTAGCTGCAGCATACCAAGCCTTAACACTAGGTTTTGGAAAGTTGAACTATCCAAAGGCTTAGTAAAAATGTCTGCAAGCTCATCAGCACTAGGCACAAACTTTGGATCAATCAAACCTTTTTCAAAACAGTCCCTAATAAAATGATGTCTGATCTCTATATGTTGGTCCTAGAGTGCTGGACTGGATTTTTGACAATACACAGAGCTGAAGCAGTATCCATTAATAATGGAGTCTTAGTCTCTGTAATGCCATAATCCAAAAGTTGGTTCTGAAGCCAGATACCTGAGAAGTACAACTTGCAGCTGCAATGTACTCTGCTTCAGCAGTGGATGTAGCAACAGATGTTTGTTTCTTACTCTGCCAAGAAATCAAACAGTTGCCTAGGAATTGACATCCACCAAAAGTTGACTTTCTGGTTAACTTACACCCTGCATAGTCACTATTCAAAAGAAACTAATTTGCATGAGTGTCCAGTGGAATACCATAAACCTAGAGATTGTGTACCTTGCAAATATCTAAAGATCCTCTTGACTGCAATCAATGAGACTCTTTAGGAGCAGCCTGAAATCTAGCACAAACACAAGTTGCAAACATGATATCTGGTCTAGAAGTTGTTAAGTACATCAAGGACCCAATCATACATCTGTAAAGTGTTTCATCAACAGCTTTACCTTTCTGATCTGCATCCAGTTGTGTGGTGTTGCACATGGGACTAGAACAGGGCTTACAATTTTGTAAATCAAACTTATTCAAAAGATCTTTTGTATATTTTGACTGATGAATAAAGGTTCCATCAGCCTTTTGTTTGATTTGCAAGCCTAGAAAGAACTGTAATTCTCCCATTGCACTCATTTCAACCTTTGTTTCATTAAACATGTAAAATCATCACACAACTGGGGATCAGAGGATGCAAAAATAATATCATCAACATAAATTTGAACAAGTAGCTTATGCTGATCCACCTTCTTAATAAAAAAGTTTTATCTATGGAGCCTCTAGTGAAATTATTTTTAAGAAGAAAATTGGAAAGTGTTTCATACCAGCCTCTAGGAGCTTGCTTCACCCATAAAGAGCCTTATCAAGTTTATACACCCAATCAGGATGTTTATTATCCTCAAAACCTGGTGGTTGACACACATAAACCTCTTCTTTTATTTTACCATATAAAAATGCACTTTTGACATCTATTTGAAAAACTTTAAGTTTGTGGAATGCAGCATAGGCTAAGAACAATTGGCTACAGGGGCAAAGGTTTCATCATAATCAATACCTTCTTCTTGTGAAAACCCTTGTACAACCAGTCTAGCCTTGTTCTTAACAATAAGCCCATTTTCATCAGTTTTATTCCTAAACACCCATTTAGTGCCTATTGCACACTTACCTAGGGGTAGAGGAACCAGTTCCCACACTTGCTGTTTCTTGAACTGAAATAGCTCAAGCTGCATGGCTTCAACCCATCCATTGTCTCTCAAAACAACATGATAGTTCTTTGGCTCTAGCTGACTGATGAAGAGAGCATAGAAGCAGAAGTTAGACAATTGACTTCTTGTTGAAACTCCAGCATTGATATCACCAATGATTTGAGACATTGAGTGATTCTTTAGCTCTTGATAAACAATGAGATCTGTGCAAGTGTTTGTAGAACCTTTAGCAGCAGCAAATGGTGATACAGACTCTTGAAACCAAGAATTAGATGGTAAATCAAAAGATGTAGAGGAATCAGATATCTCATCGGCGTTTGTTGTGGATGGAACTGCTGAAGCTACAGGAACATCAAGTTTAGCAGACTCAGGCAGTTGATCACTAAACTTGAATAGGTGAGTATTGATATTATCATCATCATCAATACCACCAGGTGGAAGACATGCTGCAGAAGATGATTTATCACATGATCTGCAATAGCTAGAGGTTGATAAGGAACATATTGCAGTTTTCCAGATCAAACAACTCCATAGGGTTTTGTGGAATCTTGTCCTTTAGAGATTCATTAAACTTCACATGCAGAGTCTCTTCAACTATCTTTGTTCTGCAGTTGAAGACTCTGTATGCCTTGCAAGTAAATGAATAACCAACAAAATACCCTGCATCCACCTTAGGATCAAATTTGTGGAGTTGATCCTTTGTGTTGAGAATGAAACAGGGACACCCAAAGGCTATGAAAAATGAAATTAGAGGAGCCAAGTGATGTAGAACTTCATATGGAGTCTTCATCAACCTCTGATTTACTAAGGCTCTATTTTGCACATAGCAAGCTGTGTTAACAGCTTCAGCCCAAAAGGTCAGTGGCAAACCAGAGTCAGCCAACATAGACCTTGCAGCTTCAATTAGGGTCCTGTTCTTTCTCCACTACTCCATTTTGTTCTGGAATCTTGGAATGCTAAACTGCCTTTTGATTCCCTTTGAAAGATAAAAATCATCAAGTGTATGGTTTCTAAATTCAGTTCCATTGTCACTCCTTATACACTTGACTAATAGGGAATACTACTTCTCAACATACAACACAAAGTTTATAATCTTCTGAGCAACCTCATCCTTCGAATGCAGAAAGAAAGTCCATACAAATCTGGAGTAATCATCCACAATTACCAGACAGTATTTCTTCTTTGCCATGCTCTCACACTCTCCAGGACCAAATAGATCCATGTGCAGTAACTGCAAGCAGGCAGTGGACTTAGGTTCTTCAATAGGAGGGAATGAGACTTTGTGTTGTTTTCCTTTTAAACAAGCAGTGTAGGTTTCATCACAGTGAAACTCCTTTATTGGTAAACCTCTCACTAAACTATTGTGGATCAGCTGATTCATATTTTTGATATTAACATGACCCAGCCTTCTATGCCACAATTTAGATTCCTGAGGAAAGGCTTTGAAAATAGGCAAGGATGGCCTTTGAGAGCTATTTTCTTGGAAAGATCTAAGAGGCATACACTATTCCTGTCTTGTTGGCCCTCAGGAGAGTGTGATCATCCAACACCTTATCAATCAAATTCAGAACTTTGGATGACAGAATCCTGCAGTTCTGACTGGTGAAAAGAGCAACATGGCCTTTATCACACATTTGACTGACACTCAAGAGATTGTATTGAGATTTTCCACATGATTAACATCATCAAACTTTATTTCCCCATTGGAGACAAAGCCTTTGCCAATGATGTAACCCTTAGCATCATTGCCAAAAGAAACAAACCCCTTCTTCCCTTGAGAGTAGTCATGAAGAAGAGAGAGTGTTCCCGTCATATGCATAGATCCTCCACCACTGTCTATACCAGATCTACTTTGGCATGCTGAAGAACCCTGCAATCATAAACAATTAGTTAGTTTTTGAGACCCAAACCTTTTTGGTTTGGGTCTATTCACATTAACAGATGGTAAACTAACAGATTTGCTATGAATAACAGCCTGAGGGGATGGAGATGGTGAAGAAGAATCCTTTGGCATGGATTTTCTTCTCTGTGGTTTCAGCACAGGAGCATCTAATTGGTTGACTCTCCCCAATAGATGTTGAACCATCATTACAAGTTGTGTCTGATTCTGTGATAAAGCCTTCAGCTCATCAAACACATTAGTGCTTGAGATTGATGGATTCTTGTGTTGTACCATCTCCCTTTGAGCAACCTCAGCTGTTGCCTGATTAATCCCTTGCTTTTTGGATTTCTTTTTGGATTTTGGGGTCACAGGTTTTGATGTTGCTGGTACAATTTGGTTTCAAACTCAGTTTTCATTTTATCCATTTGCTTTTAATGTTCTCATTATGTTTGAGTTTGGAGCCCTTTTTATACCAGCAATCATCAGTAAGATGATTGAATAAGCACATATTTCGCATGGCTTTTTCTTCATCTTAAGTTGATCATCTGCTGAAGAAGATGAAACTACTGAAGACTTATTCTTCAGTAGTTTGCTATCAGTACTAGCAGTTTTCTTCCCTTTAGTACATGCTTTCTTGATATCTTCTTCAGTAGTTTTCCCACCCTTTCTACTTACAGTTCTCTTCCCTTTAGTACATGTAGTAGTTGGGTTTGTTCTCCAGGTGTTATGACATGCTCTTTAGTACTTTCAGTACTTTGTGAAATACCACCTGGAGTGATCAACTTTTTGATCATGTGAGTGTCAGCATTTGAACCATCAACATCAGCTGATAGGTTCTGAGAGGAATTAATGCTGACTTCAACCTCTGATGGTGTTGTATCAGATAGTAGATCACATGATGAAAAGGATTGGTTATTGCTTTCTCCATCAGATTCTACCTCTGCTTGGGAGTAAAATCTGTAGGAGGAGCAGTGTGACTATAACCATGCCAAACTTCACATTGGAAGCAGACTGCTTACTAAGAAGCATTTCAAAACCCTTGCAAGAATGTACCCATCGATCACACTTACCTGGGTAGTTGCAAGTGTTTCTTTGAGGTCTCTGTACTTCTCTAGAAGTACCTCTTCCCTAGCCTTATCATCAGTGATTTGGCATTTAAGTTTGTAAATCTCATCATCTTATCATTAAGCACATACTCAAAATCAGCTTTTATTTGGATATTATTTGTTCTAGCTCAATGTTCTTGTTAATTAAAGCTACATTTGCTTCTCTAATAGATGCAAATGCAGCTATGCATGTTTCAGAACATAGCTTGGCTTTGGCCTCAGAGGATACCTGTGATACCTGTGGTGTAGAGGCATTAGAGGATGAGGTATCAGCAGACTCCAGAGCCATAAGAGCAAGGTTTCCAAAAGGACTGTCACCACCATGTTGACCAGCACCAGAGAACAGTTGTTCATGACCAGACATATCATTTGGTAAACTGCTCCAGTCAACAACTCCTGGGGTGAAAAAGTTGTGTTGTTGAGGTTGAGATTGTTGATGAGATTGGGAAGGTAGAGGTTCAGGTAATGCTTGTGGTTGTTGTGCAATAGGAGCTTGAACTGGATTTGGCTGAGGCATGTAATAGTAGGGATATGGATATGACATTAGACCCTGAGGGACAAACTATGCAGGAGATATAGGTTGTGAATGATGACCAGAACTCGCAGGATGTTGCCCTCTCTTTTGTGGATAGTGCTTGAAAAGTCACAAAGGGTGCAGAGGAGTTAGATCCAGTTGTAAACACTCTCTTGCAAAGTGTCCAAGCCTTTGGCATTTGTGACACTCAACTTCTTTGTCAAAACCAATTGGGTTTTACTAGAGAGTCCAAGAAATTCCTGCAAGTTCCTTGTAGAACTTTTGAGATCTGATATTAACTAAGGCCATTTGGCTTAAAATATCCATCTCTTCTAAATCATCATCAGCAATACCCTCAGATATCGATGATGAGATAAAGGTTATATTACAGCTTGATGACTATCAACACCAACAAATGCATATCAGAACTGTTGAAGAGAATCATATCTCATCATATGCTTTATGCAGCTATTCTGATCATGACCAACCAAGGCAGTATTCCCTGGTACAAAGTCATCAGTGAGCTTTCTGATGAGCCAGTTTCCTTTTCTGCTCTATTCTCTCTCGAATTAGCAGTTTCCATGAGTTGGGTGAGAGATAGGTTATCCAGTTTGAATTGGAGCGTAGGAAAATAGTGTATGTGTTCCCATCTCTCAGACAGTGATAGGGAATCTGTTATTCATTCTGGCTATGGGTGGTAGTTTCCGTTTGACCCTTTTCAGCTCAGAGAATCAAACAAGAAAACGCTCAAAATGTGTGTGGACCAAAAGAACCAATGAGCCAAGATCAGAAAACCTCTAAGTCCCACATGGTATCACAACAACTGCTGAAAGCCTCATCAGCAGTTTGACAAGTGCTGAAGACTTCAACAGCTGAAGATCAAGTGCTGAAGATCAACAGCTGAAGAACTAAAGTGCTGAAGTACAACAGCTGAAGAACACAAGTGCTGAAGCTGAAAGACCAAAGTACTGAAGTACAACAGCTGAAGAGTTTACAAGTGCTGAAGATCAACAACTGATGTACAAAGTCTGAAGACAAAGACTGAAGACATCAGCTGATGATATCTACTGAAGTCATCAGCTGATGAAACACCTGAAGGTCAAAGTCTGAAGATCAAGTACTGAAGCCTCAGTAGTTTGTCACAACTGCTGAAGAGTACTTCTTCAGTAGTTGTGATATCAGTAGTTTTATATTTCTATGTTTCAGTAGTTTTGTAAAACGACTGAAGAGCTTGTTCTTCAGTCGTTGTAGTTTCAGTAGTTTTATATTTTGTACTTAACATGCTGATATGTTCTCAGTAGTTGTGAACATTTCAGTAGTTTGTTAAGAATTAGTTATTTTTGTATTAGATCTGCCAGTTGTCACTTTCCGTGATAACAGCAGTGATTGTTGCACTCTATATAAGGAGTGACAACTATTGTAATCGTGGATGAATGAATGAATGAATGAATGATTTGATTAGAAATATTCTACATCTATAAACATTCCTTGAAATCAGAAATATATTCTCTCCCTATAACCGTATGCGCTCTTAATGCATACAAGTATCGATTGCTTGCTACAATTTGTCTAATTCCGTTTGTATTCCGCTGCTTTGAATCCTAATACATCAAACTTGTGATCGCTGATCCTGTCAAATGGTATCAGAGCAGGTTAATCATTGATCGATCTAATAATTGATCATTGAAACTGCTATTCAAGATCTAAGTTTGATTGAATTAGCTTTTGTTTTTGCAAGAAACGGTTATAGAGATTGAATTTTCTGTATTTCTGCTCATTCATCCTGAGATCTTTTCTTGGTTCTCATTGAGTTTGTTGTGGTCTGTCTAAAACTTTTAAAAGCTTGAACTAAATTGTTTTTGAACTGAAAATGACTACTCCTCCAATGATCCTCACAATACTGGTTCCTCAACCAAGCCACCAATGCTGGTTAGGAATGAGTATAACATATGGCAAAGACGTATGCTCCATCACCTGTCTGTTAACAGCGCAGGGTGTTGGACATCAGTGGTACATGGTCCACACAAGCCTATGGTGAATAACCGGAAACCAATCAAATGGTTCCGAAGAGGAGGGAGCAATACTCAGATGAGGATAAGAAGTTGCTTGAAATTGATGCAAAAGCCCATGGAATTCTGGCCATGGCACTGCCAAATGAAATCTATTCTGGGCTAATGCATCATGAAACTGCCCATGACCTCTGGAATGCCTTGAAAGAACAATTTGGAGGAACAGATGAGGTCTTGGCAAATAATAGAGAAATTCTTGCCCAACAATATGAGACATTCTCTCATAGAAAGGGTGAGACACTGACTCAACAATATGAGCGGTTCTCTTGTTTGATCTCTGAACTAAAAATGGTCAAACTTGAATACACCAATATTCAGATGAATAACAGATTTCTCAGATCACTGCCTGAGAGATGGGACACATATACTATTGTCCTACGCTCCAGTGCAAGTTTGGACAAACTATCTCTCACCCAACTCCATGGGAAACTGCTCACTTTTGAGAGAGAGATAGAACAGAAGAGAAAGCTGTCTTCATCTGGAAAGCTCACTGAAGACTTTGTACAAGGCAACACTGCCTTGGTGGGTCATGAGTCAGAATATGCTTCATCTGAATGCCAGTATGATGAGCATATTAATTTCTCTTCAAGCACTTCTGATTCTGCATTTGTGAGTGTTGATGGTCAGTTTACTGGGTGTAATAATGACAATCTATGTTTCATTATGGATGATCTCAAGGGGATTGCTGATGATGACTTAGAAGAGATGGATATTTTGAGCCAAATGGCCTTGATAAATATCAGATCTCAGAAGTTCTATAAAAGAACTGGAAGAAAATTCCCAGGACTCTCTGGCAAAACCAAAGTTGGTTTTGACAAGAGCAAGTTGAGGTGTCACAAATGCCAAAGGCTTGGACACTTTGCAAGAGAGTGTAGATCAACTGGATCTAACTCCACTGCACCCTTTGTGACTTTTCCTGGCAATAGTCAACAACACAGAGGGCAACATCCTGTCACCTCTAGTCATCATCCTCAACAACAATCTCCGGCATATTTTGTTCTCAGGGTCAAATGCCATATCCGTACCCTTGTTATTACATGCCACAGTCAAATCAAGTTCAAGTTCCTATGGCACCACAACCTCATGCACTACCAGAACCTCAGCCATCCAATCTCATCAACAACCTCAATCTCAACAACACAGCTTCTTCACCCCAGGAGTTGTTGACTGGAGCAGTTTACCAGATGACTTGTCTGGTCATGATCAACTGTTCTCAGGTGCTGGTCAACATGGTGGTGACAGTCCTTTTGGGAATCTAGCTCTTATGGCTTTGGAGTCTGCTGATACTTCATTTTCTAATGCCTCTACACCTCAGGTATCACAGGTATCCTCTGAGGCAAAAGCCAAATTATGTTCTGAACCATGCATAGCAGCATTTGCTTCCATTAGAGAAGCAAATGTAGCTCTAATTAATAAGAACATTGAGCTAGAACAAATAATTTCCAAAAACAAAGCTGAGTTTGAGTTTGTGCTCAAAGATAAAAATGATGAGATTTATAAACTGAATTGCCAAATAATTGATGATAAGGCTAGAGAAGAAGTACTTCTAGAGAAGTACAAAGATCTCAAAGAAACCCTTGCAGTTACCCAGGTCGAGTGTGATAGATGGGTACAATCATGCAAAGGTTTTGAAATGCTTCTTAGTAAGCAATCTGCTTCAAATGTGAAGTTTGGAATTGGTTACAATCACACTGCTCCACCTACAGATTTTACCCCAAGAGCAGAGGTAGAATCTGATGGTGAGAGTGATAACCAATCCATCACATCATGTGATCTACCTTCTGATACAGCACAATCAGAAGTAGCAGTCAGCATCAAGCCCTCTTTGAACCTATCAGCTGATGTTGATGGTTCAAATGCTGACATTCACATGATTAATGAGTTGATCAACTCAGGAGTTAATTCTGAAGGTCCTGAAAGGACTAGAGAGCAGGATTTAACACCTGAAGTTCAAACTTCAACTGCTGTCAGTACTGAAGAGAAGAAAACTGGCAGTAGAAAGAGTTTGAAGACTACTAAAGAGGCTGTCAAGAAAGCAAACAATGCTTCCAAAGCATTGAAGAACAAGTCTTCTGTTGCTTCACCCTCTTTAGTTGATGATCAACCTAAGATGAAGAAGAAACCATGTGAAGTATGTGGTTTGTTCAATCATTACAGATGATTGTTGGTACAAAAGAGGTTCCAAACTCAAACAAAAAGAAGAAATTAATGAGAAAATGGTAAAAATGAAAACTGAGTTTGAGACCACATTTGTATCAGCAACATCAAATCCTGTAACCCTTAAGTCCTCAAGAAATCCAAAAGGAAGGGGTTAAACAGGTGACAGCTGAGAGTGCTCAAAAGAAAAGGTGCAACATAGGAACTTATCAAACTCCACTAGCAATGTGTCTGATGAGCTGAAAGCTTTATCACAAAATCAGACACAGCTGGTGATGATGGTACAACATCTGTTGGGTAGAGTTAACCAACTAGATTCTCCTATGTTGAAACCACAGAAAAGGAGGTCCAAGCCAAAGGACTCCTCTTCTACACCATCTTCTTCCTCTCAGGCTGTTGTTTCAAATAAACCTGTTAGTTTACCATCTATTGATGAGACCAGGCCCAAAACCAAAAAGGTTTGGGTCTCTAAAACTAACTGATTGTTTATTTTGCAGGGTTCTTCAACATGCCAAAGTAGCATCTGGTATGTAGACAGTGGGGGATCTATGCACATGACTGGGAACAATCTCTTCTTCATGACTACTCTCAAGGAAAAAGGGATTTGTCTCTTTTGGCAATGATGCTAGGGGTTACATCATCGGTAAGGGCTTTGTCTCCAATGGAGAAATCAAATTTGATGATGTTAATCATGTGGAAAATCTCAAGTACAATCTCTTGAGTGTCAGTCAAATGTGTGATAAAGGCCATGTTGCCTTTTCACCAGTCAAAACTGTAGGATTCTGTCATCCAAAGTTTTGCACTTGATTGACAAGGTGTTGGATGATCACACTCTCCTGAAAGCCAACAGGACAGGAAGAGTGTATGCCTTAGATCTTTCTAAGAAGATAGATCTCAAAGGCAATCCTTGCCTATTTTCCAAAGCCTCTTCTCAAGAATCTAAACTGTGGCACAGGAGGCTTGGTCATGTTAATCTCAAAAACATGAATCAGCTTAGCCACAATAGTTTAGTCAGAGGCTTACCAATAAAGGAGTTCCACTGTGATGAAACCTGCACTGCTTGTTTAAAAGGAAAACAGCACAAAGTCTCATTCCCTCCTATTGAAGTGCCAAGTCCACTGCCTGCTTGCAATTACTGCATATGGATCTATTTGGTCCTGTGAGAGTAATGAGCATGGCAAAGAAGAAATACTGTCTGGTAATTGTGGATGATTACTCCAGATTTGTATGGACTTTCTTTCTACATTCAAAGGATGAGGCTGCTCAGAAGATTATTCACTTTGTGCTGTACATTGAGAAGCAGTATTCCCTTCCAGTCAAGTGTATTAGGAGTGACAATGGAACTGAGTTCAGAAATCATACACTTGATGACTTCTATCTTTCAAAGGGAATCAAAAGGCAGTTCAGCATTCCAAGGACTCCAGAACAAAATGGAGTAGTGGAGAGAAAGAACAGGACCCTCATTGAAGCTGCAAGGTCCATGCTGGCTGACTCAGGTTTGCCACTGACCTTTTGGGCTGAAGCTGTCAACACAGCTTGTTATGTGCAAAATAGAGTTTTAGTAAATCAGAGGTTGATGAAGACTCCATATGAAGTTCTCCATCATTTGGCTCCTCTGATTTCATTTTTCAAAGCATTTGGGTGTCCCTGTTTTATTCTCAACACAAAGGATCAACTCCATAAATTTGATCCTAAGGTGGATGCAGGGTACTTTGTTGGTTATTCATCTACTTGCAAGGCATACAGAGTCTTCAACTGCAGAACAAAGATGGTTGAAGAAACTCTACATGTTAAGTTTAATGAATCTCCAAAGACAAGATTCCACAAAGTCCTGTGGAGTTATTTGATTTGGACATACTGCAATATGTTCCTTATCAAACTCCTGCTGTTGCTCCTGTCAACAGTTCACCACCTGGTGGTACTGCTGATGATGATGATGATTGCAGTACTCACCTCTTCAGGTTTAGTGATCAGCTGCCTGACTCAGCTAGACCTGATGTTCCTGTAGCTCCAGTAGCACCATCCACAACAAATGCTGATGAGATCTCTTCGAATTCAACTTCCTTTGAATTACCATCCACTGATTGGTTTCAAGGAAATGATTCACCATCACCATCTGTTGCTGCTGAGCCGGCTACAAACACTTGCACAGATCTCATTGTGTATCAAGATCTGAAGAATCACCCTATGTCTCAAATCATTGGTGATATCACTGCTGGAGTATCAACAAGAAGTCAATTGTCAAATTTCTGCTTCTATGCTCTCTTCATCAGTCAGCAAGAGCCAAGAATTATCACATTGCTTTAAAGGACAATGGATGGTTGATGCCATGCAGCTTGAGCTTCTTCAGTTCAAGAAACAGCAAGTGTGGGAACTGGTTCCTCTACCTCCAGGTAAGTGTGCAATAGGCACTAAATGGGTGTTTAGGAACAAAACTGATGAAAATGGGCTTATTGTTAAGAACAAGGCCAGACTGGTTGTTCAGGGGTTTGCACAAGAAGAAGGTATTGATTATGATGAAACCTTTGCCCCTGTAGCCAGACTGGAAGCAATTCGATTGTTTTTAGCTTATGCTGCTTATCAAAACCTTAAAGTTTTTCAAATGGATGTCAAAAGTGCATTTTTGTATGGAAAAATTAAAGAAGAGTTTATGTATGTCAACCTCCAGGCTTTGAGGACAATAAACATCCTAATTGGGTGTATAAGCTTGATAAAGCTCTTTATGGGTTAAAACAAGCTCCCAGAGCCTGGTATGAGACATTATCAAACTTTCTTCTGGAAAACAATTTCACTAGAGGCTCCATAGATAAGACTTTATTCATTAAGAAAGCTGGGCAGCATAATCTACTTGTTCAAATTTATGTAGATGATATCATTTTTGCATCCTCTGATCCAAAGTTGTGTGATGCCTTTACAAAGTTGATGCAACAGAAGTTTGAAATGAGTGCCATGGGAGAATTACAGTTCTTTCTGGGGTTGCAAATCAAACAAAAGGCTGATGGAATTTTTATTCATCAGTCCAAAATACAAAAGATCTTTTGCAAAAGTTTGATTTACAAAACTGTAAGCCTTGTTCTACTCCCATGAGCAGCACCACACACTGGACACAGATCAGAAAGGTAAAGTGGTTGATGAAACACTTTACAGATGTATGATTGGGTCCTTGATGTATTTAACAGCTTCTAGACCAGATATTATGTTTGCTACATGTGTTTGTGCTAGATTTCAGGCTGCACCTAAAGAGTCTCATCTGATTGCAGTCAAGAGGATCTTTAGATATCTGCAAGGCACTCCATCTCTAGGTTTATGGTATTCTACCGGACATTCTGGTAAATTAGTTGCTTTTTCTGACAGTGACTATGCAGGGTGTAAGTTGACCAGGAAATCAACTTCTGGTGGATGTCAATTCCTAGGCAACTGCTTGATTTCTTGGCAGAGCAAGAAACAGACCTCAGTTGCTACATCCACTGCTGAAGCAGAGTACATTGCTGCTGCAAGTTGTACATCTCAGGTACTCTGGCTTCAAAACCAACTTTTGGATTATGGCATTACAGAGACTAAGACTCCATTGTTAATGGATAGTGCTTCAGCTCTTTGCATTGTCAAAAATCCAGTCCAGCACTCTAGGACCAAACATATAGAGATCAGACATCATTTTATAAGGGATTGTTTTGAAAAAGGTCTGATTGATCCTAAGTTTGTGCCTAGTGCTGATGAGCTTGCAGACATTTTTACTAAGCCTTTGGATAGTTCAACTTTCCAAAACCTGGTGTTAAGGCTTGGTATGCTGCAACTAGAATAAGTGACAACTACTGATGATCTTAGTAATTCATACTGATGATCATGAGTACCTATGTCACATATAAGTACTGATGGCTCTTTTACCCTCAGTAGTTTTATAACTACTGAAGGCTAAATGTCTCACAAGTACTGAAGTACTTCATCTGTTCTAAACTACTGATGTAGTTACAACTACTGATGCAGTTACAACTACTGCAATCAGTAAAAACAGATAAGTACTGATGTCCTATGAAACAACTGAAATCAGCCAAAAAGACTGATGAATGTGTTGAGGACAGTTTGAAACAGCTGAAAAGCTAAGAATTGACGAAAACAGCTGAAGAGAATTTCTCTTCAGTCGTTTGTACAACTGCTGTTTCATTTTAAACAACTGAAGCAAAACCACGTCTTCAGTAGTTTTATAACTACTGATGACTAATCCCAAGTCTTCAGTTGTTTACAACAGCTGATGACAAAACCACTGTCTTCAGTAGTTTCATAACTACTGATGACAAACACCAAGTCCTCAGTTGTTTCAATCATCTGAAGTCAAAACCACGGTCTTCAGTAGTTTTCTAAACTACTGATGCCTAACACCACGACTTCAGCTGTTTCAACGTCTGAAAGGATAATACCATGTCAACGGTCGTTTAAAACTACTGATGACTAACACCACATCCTTCAGTCGTTTCTTACCCGTACCCTATATATATCCCTAACCTTAGCTCTCAATGCTTCATCTTCTTCAAACCTAACGTTCCTCTCCAAAACTTCCCTCTTCTCAATGGCGTCTATGCAAATTAAACCGCGACACAACTGTGTTGCCTACCTCACTAAATCGCCATCTGGACTAAGTTCGATACTGCTATCGATCTTATGGTTCAGTCCCAATACAACACGGCATTTCTTCTGAATCCATATACATGCCGAATCCTTGCACCAATTTTGGATGAACGTTACTGTTACCACTGGGGAGAACAACACACCATCCCTCCAGTCGGTCGTCAACAACAAAGAAGTAGTCATCACTCCTGCAATAATCCGCCAATTCTTCAACTGAATGATGCTACTTCTCCTGCTGGATATCCGAAGGGCACCATAGATCTATCCTTTGCTCAACATGGATATCAAGGCGATCTCAGTGCCTCCACTATCATGAAGAAACACTTTAATGACGCTGAGCGCCTGATTTTTCACATGGTGAATGTATGTTTGGCCCCTAAGACGTCGTCTTGGGATCAAATGTCGACAAAATGGCAGCAGGTAATGTATTCTATTCTTGAGCAACAACCACTTAATTTTTCTGAAATAATATTTTTAGAGCTCAAGGATATGGCTCAAAAACTAACTGCCAACCGTTGGATACTATATCCACGGTTCATAATGGCCATCATTACAAACCAGCTTAATGCTGAGGGACTTGTTGGCTTGGGAGTCCCTGCTACGGCTGTTCTGCCGGAAGTATACTCCCGGCACAACTCTGACCAGACACTTAAAATGGCTGCCAAGCTGCGAAAACCCACGCAGCTGGAACCCACAGCCACCACCTCCAAATCCAAAGTCCCCACCAAACCCACCAAAAAGAAACCCAAAACGGCTACTCAGGGAATTGAGTCCCCTGAGGATGCCCCTGCAACACAAACGCAGGATATATCCACTAGTCCAAACCCCCTAGTGGATACAATGACTCCTCCAGCCATAGCCGCTCAGGCTTCCTCTCAACAGGAGCCTGCAGCAACCACACAAGGGGCACCTACATATCTGGGATCTTCCTCACTTGAGGAGATTGCCATTGAAGAGCACCAACCTCCCCAGGTGCACACTGCTTCTATCCCCTCACCCCAAACAACCGCCCCTCACAGCCAACTTTAATAGTTGCACAAGTGCTGACTCAATTGCACTCCTCACCCCCTCCCAGAAACCACTTACTACTGGGAATACCTCTACAATTGAGGGGGAGGAACACAGTGCACTTGAGAACCCACAGCACAGGGGTTTCCACTTCTATCTCCTGGTGTAGACAAGGAGCTTAGAATATCTAGTGAGGCTGCCACCTCCTCTGACTCAGCACATGACCAGAGTGAGGCTGGTAACATTGCTAAGACCTCACTAGAGGCAACAGCTGATGATGGACATTGTCCTGAGGCTGGAAGTCCCCAGTACCAAGCACAAGGGGCACATGCACCAACTGGTCTACACCCAGTGCATGTAAATCCTGCTCTAAGCAGGAGGTCAGATGATTCAGCTTCGGCTGATGATGACCTAGGCTTTTTCTATGATGTTCTTGCCCAGAACACAATCCTTGAAGAGAAAGTCAGTAGGCTACAAAACCTACTTGACCAACTCTCACAAGGAGAAAGACCATCTGCCTCTACCCACCCACAGATGGCACCTTCACTTGAAGGTTTCCCAAACACTGAGCCACTCCAAACTCAACCACCTACCTCTGCTTCAGGCCCTACTTCTCAGGAACAGAACCCTCCTGAGCAAATAGGTGCTGTACTCCAAAATTCCTCCCTCTCATCACACCCATAATCACTGATATTGTGACCAAAGCCATTGATGAGAGGCTTTCCTCAACTTTACAGCCCTTGATTGAGGCTGCTGCTGTCCAAAAGACTCTTTCTGCGGTACAAACCCCTTCCTCCAATGCATCCAAAAAGGGGGAGAGTACTGCAGTGAAAGAAAAGAAGAGGAAAAGATCCGAGGAAAAGAAGGAAGCGAAGCAAGCCCAAGGAGGAGGAGAAAGAACAGCAACCAATGCTCACCTACAAGCGAAAGAAAGGTGCTGATGATCACATTGCTGAAGATAAAGCCTTGGAGCTACTGATAAAAGAGGCTGATGTCGAACACAGCAGATCAATGGACAACATCATTGATCAGCTGTTTAGGCAAGGCCATGACACCAATAAACTTGACTCTGAGATTCGACGACTAGAGATTGAAGAAATCCAGAATAGATGGGCAAGTTATGAAGTGTTAGAAAGAGAAAGGCTTGAAATCATGATTAGATTTATTGCAAAATATCTTGGAAGATCAATGATCGAAATCAAAGCTTGGTCCAGGGACAATATCTTGGCAATCACCACCAAGATCTGTTCGTCTGAAGCATATACTAAGGGGCTTGTTATTGAAGCTTTGAATGAAGCGGGTGCTGGGAGCAGGACTGAGCTAGCCAAGCAATCAAAAGCCACACTCACCTCAAGGATGCTAGAACAGCCTGTCAACATTCCCGCACCAAAACCACCCAAAACACACCCACCAAACCAACTCCCTTACCCTCAAAACCCATAGCCGATGATATACCCTTGAAGAAGAAGAGAAGGATATTGAGGCTAGAAGATGATGAAGAAGATGATGAAGATAGGCTGCCGCTCTCAGCTGTGATTCAGTTGCCTAAGGCCACAAGTCACTTCTCAGCAATTACTCCTGAAGTCCAGAGACAAATGGTTAAAGTGAAGCTAGAAGAAGAAGAGCTTCATAAACAGCATGATGAGGAATTGCTGAAGAGAGTTGACAAAGCTTATGCAGCCACATCTTCTATCATCAATATGAAGAAGCAAGCCCTCAGACTTTACACTCTCAGGCATACCTTTCAATATCAAAAGGAAAGAGTGAGGATTTGGCCTGATCCCAGGGTCTCTCACAGAATTCATAAGAAAAATATACCTCAGAGATACATTGGCCAGGTGAAAAAGATCGTAGATGAAGTGATCTCTCTGGTCTTTGTAGTTTCACCCTGGGAAATCCTAGAAGACTTCAAGAAGGCCTACAAAGCTAATCTAACCCCTCAGAAGATGCTGGAAAACAAAATAGTGAAAAAGGGGTTAGTTTACAAGAGGCTTGAGGAAGTCAGGAAAAATGAGCTCCAGTTGTTCCTAGAGGGTAATCACCCGGATGAGTTTGCTTACAGAATAATAACAACTGTGAGCTAAAGAATGGGAAACAGGCCAAATACCTGTCTGAGTATTATGGGCCTGAATCATTGTTTGAAGGAGGTGCTGAAGAGCTAACCATGGAGGAACAAATCACCTTCCTTGAGGCCTACACAAGAGAGTCGTACAGACTCATTATGGGGAAGTGAATCTCATGAATGGGATAACAACTCTGTGTCCTGTTCCCCAAAACAGAGTTCCCATTCATACTCTGCCAAAACATATTTGAGGTTTCTTCCCAGGCCAGAGCTTACATGGGTCATCTTCTCTACTGATCAAGAAGAAAAAGACCAACACTCTGCCAACAATAAGTGGGACAACGAATAATTTAGAGGTTTTGGCTGCATTGGTTCAGGGGGAGTTTGTTGGACCAAAAAACAATGAGCCAAGATCAGAAAACCTCTAAGTCCCACATGGTATCACAACAACTGCTGAAAGAGACTCATCAGCAGTTTGACAAGTGCTGAAGACTTCAACAGCTGAAGATCAAGTGCTGAAGATTCCAACAGCTAAAGAACTAAAGTGCTGAAGTACAACAGCTGAAGAACACAAGTACTGAAGCTGAAAGACCAAAGTACTGAAGTACAACAGCTGAAGAGTTTACAAGTGCTGAAGATCAACAACTGATGTACAAAGCCTGAAGACCAAGACTGAAGACATCAGCTGATGATATCTACTGAAGTCATTAGCTGATGAAACATCTGAAGGTCAAAGTCTGAAGATCAGTACTGAAGCGTCAGTAGTTTGTCACAACTGCTGAAGAGTACTTCTTCAGTAGTTGTGATATCAGTAGTTTTATTTCTATGTTTCAGTAGTTTTGTAAAACGACTGAAGAGCTTGTTCTTCAGTCGTTGTAGCTTCAGTAGTTTTATATTTTGTACTTAACATGCTGATATGTTCTCAGTAGTTGTGAACATTTCAGTAGTTTTTAAGAATTAGTTATTTTTGTATTAGATCTGCCAGTTGTCACTTTCCGTGATAACAGCAGTGATTGTTGCACTCTATATAAGGAGTGACAACTTATTGTAACGGCGTGGAATGTGTGGAATGAATGGATAAACGAATGATTTGATTAGAATATTCTACATCTATAAACATTCCTTGAAATCAGAAATATATATTCTCTCCCTATAACCGTATGCGCTCTTAATGCATACAAGTATCGATTGCTTGCTACAATTTGTCTAATTCTGTTTGTATTCCGCTGCTTTGAATCCTAATACATCAAACTTGTGATCGCTGATCCTGTCATGTTGAGTCAGGGTCTCACCCTTACTATGAGAGATGTCTCATATTGTTGGGTAAGGATTCTCTGTTGTTGCTAAGACCTCAATGTTCCACCGAATTGTTCCTTCAGTGCATTACAGAGGTCATGAGCAGTTTCATGATGCATAAGCCCTGAATAGATTTCATTAGGCAAAGCCATGGCCAGAATACCATGCGCTTTAGCATCAATCTCAAACAGTTTCGATCCTCATCTGAGTATGTTCCTTCTCTTCGGAACCATTTGGTTGGATTCCGGATGTTCACCATAGGTTTGTGTGGACCATGTACCACATATGTCCAACAACCTGAACTGTAACAGACAGGTGATGAAGCATCCTTCATTGCCATATGTTATACCCAGTCCTAACCAGCATCGGAGGCTTGGTTGAGGAACCGTATTGTGGGGTCATTAGAAGGAGTAGTCATTCTCAGATTCAACCAAATTCAATTAAGCTTTAGCAGATTTAGAACAAAACACAACAAACCAAATTAAACCAAGAGAGAACTCAAAGTGAATAAACGAAAGCAGCAGAAATTCAATAATCTATAACCAATTCTTGCAAATATGCTAATTCAATCAACATAGATATCGAATAGCAGTTTCAATGATCAATTGTTAGATCGATCAATGATTAACCAGCTCTGATACCATTTGTTAGGATCAGTGATCTACGTTTGATTGATTAGAGAGTATGCAGCGGAAATCAAACAATGAATTAGACATTCACAAGAACACAACTGATATTCAATATAAGAGTAAACGGTTATAGAGAGAGAGAATTCTGTGAAAGATATTTCATTCAATATGCGCTTTCGTGGTAACAGAATGTCACACATACAATTAGGTCAACATCTCTTATATAGGAGATGTGACGTCTGCTGATGTCACTTGATAGTGACATCTGACAGAATTATTCAAACTACTGATAGTTAACACAACTACTGAAGATGTCAAACAGCTGACATCTTCTTACAAAAATACTAAGTGTTAACTATCACTACAACTACTGAAAAGAAACTACTGAAACTACAACGACTGAAGAACATGGTGAATTGATAATATCATTTAGCTCTTCATCACTCATAATATCAACCTTTGGAGCGTCTTTGACGAGCTCATTTGGATTGAATCTGAACATTTCAGCGAGTTGCTCATCAGTCAGATCGTGAATTATTTATCCTTCTTCGGGAGTGTAGCTCCCCGATCGTCTGACAATTCCTTTCAAATCAAGAATCATGGTGAATTGAGACTTGATTTGCCATAGGGGAGCAACATCATAATCATCTTGTTGTGATGTTTGATCTGCTTGATTTAAACATTTAACACATCAATCATTAGTAATTAATCAAGATTTAAACATTAGATAAACATAGATAAACATTAAATACGTAAATGTAATATTTGAATCAAGTACAAAAGTTTTCTAAATACAAAACATTTAATAATTACTTTTATCCTATCCATCAGTTCTTCAACAGCAGGGGCTGAGGATGATGCTCCTTGGTCTTGTGCTCTCTTAGTCCTCCTTTCTTGACCTTGAGCAGAGGCTGATGTAGCCGCATCACCTTCTTTATCATCATCTCCTCTCTTCTTTCCCCTCAATCCTTTATCATCACAATCATCTTCTTCATCAGACTCATCATCTTCATCATCATCCTCATCATCATCCTCATCATCATCATCATCATCTTCACCTACCCAGATCTTCAAAGGCTCGTATTTTCATCCTTTAAGTCTAAGCATGATCTTCTTGTTCTTGGCCTCTAACTCCTCAATCCTGTTAACTGATTGATGATTCTACTCCTGAAGCTAGATAATGTGTTGTGCTTGAGCAGCATTGAGCTCCACAAGCTGACTTAGCTATGTAGCTCTTTGCTCATCAACAGCTAACAGCTTTAGCACCATCCGGTTTAGTGAGGCTACCTGTTCCTCTACCCTAATGAAGGGTAGAGTAGGTTTAGTGGTGAAGGTAGAGTGGTTTGAGGGACCTTCTTGGTGGCTGGTGGTGGTAGTGGTGGATGTGGTGAATATGGGTGGTGAGATAGGAGTGGATGGTGAAGGGGTGGCTGTAGTAGTGGTGGTTGGGAGTGTGGTAGTGATGGTGGGGGTGTCATAGTAATAGGGAGTGTGGTAGTGGTGGTGGTAGCTATGGTGGATGTGGTAGGTGTGGTGGATGTGATAGTGATCAAGGTAATCCTCCTTCGCTTGCTCTTCATCCCATGGGGCTGAGCCATCCCCTTCTTCCTTGAACTCTTAGAGGCGGATGCTCCTCCTTGGCTGATGGGATGGTCCGAAATGTAAGATGGATCATTATCAGTAGTAACGGCATCTTCGGACTCCCCCTAGCGTCTACCAACCGCCCGGAGCCCTCTCTTAGTGGCCACGACCTGGCTTCCCACCGTCAGTACTAGAGGCTCCTCATCTGATTCTTCCTCCTCCTCAAGATGAAAGTCTTTGTGGAATCCAGCAGTCTTAGATCCACCCTGTGTGGATGGTAGAGATGGTATATCAGTGGCAGTGGCCCTAAATGGAGTGGGACCTGTATCTCCATTATCACCACTGTCATCATCATCATCGTTATCAACTGGTAAAACAATAGGCTCAGAATCTGAGTCACTGTCGTCGTGACGCCATTTCCTCCTAGTTGGCGCCACATAATCCTCCCGGGCTAGATGCCCAAATAATCTCCTTACCGAAGGCTTCACCTGCTTGCCCCGGTATACCTTCATCCTCCTGAGGGTGGTGTCATCCATGACCTCAAGTGTGATAACATCATCTCTCTCCTTTGTCAGCAAAGTAAGCTTTTAGTCAATAATCATCTGCAGGAAGCAAGGGTACATGCAGAAGCCTTTCTTCCCTTTGGCCTCTATATTCTCCACCATGTACATGAAGATCATCCGAGACAATCTGAATGGATGATTCAGTACCAGAGCCACATAAGCATTCTGGATTTGATCAGACATCTCATCAAACCCTCCCTTCCTTAAGGCTATGCACTTGAGCAGCACATGGGCTAAGTACTTGAACTGGGGGCACAGGTTGCTCTTGTTGAGCACACCTGCATTTATGTCCCCAGCGTACTTAGTTCGAAGAAAACATCCTCGAACCGTCAATGGATGCAGTCTAGTTGGACAGTCACCATCATCACCCAACTCTAAAACCCTCCTTAGATCATCCTCACTGATCTCAATCTCCTAGCCAAAAATGGAACTCCGAATGCGATGGGCTTGAAAACATGGTGTGCACAGAGTAGAAATAGCCTTGAAGATCCTCGATCTCCATAGAAAAGTAATAATACCCGTGAACTCGGAAGCGTTCCGAGACGTGACGCCAAGATGAGCACAGATGTTGTGCTTCGTGCTCATCGTCCACCTACTAGCCATGTTTTTGTAACACAAGACACATAAACATTAGAACTTTGGTAAGAGAATGACATTTGAACTTTAATGAGCTTGAAAACATTCTGTTTAGTCGTGCGAATGGACAGTGCGACTGAGCTTAGTGCGACTGAACTCAGATGCATAGTTCATTCGTGCGATTGAGCCATTCATCCAGCTCAGTCGTGTGATTGAGTCATTCCCCCAGTTCAGTCGTGTGATTGAAGTTCATTAGTGTGTCCATTCACATAACTAGCAGTTTTTTCAATTTAAATTCAAATCTTGGGCTAAAATTGATGTTAAACTTTTTGGATTGGCTCATTAGACTCGCAAACGCTCTAAATAACATCTAATGCTCTTTAAGTTTGCGATTTAGTTCATTTTAGAGGTTTATTTTGACAACTTAAGGCTCGGTTCTTATTTTGAACAAATCCGTCAATTAGGGCTTGATTTAATGGAATGTTCAGGCGGGATCTTCGCATAGTACCTATAGATGTAAGTGATAACCGTTAGAATCAACAAGAACAGGTATAGAATGCTCAAACGGAATTTTGGCAGAGTTTGGGCGTAGTCGTAGGAATAGAGCGCGATTTAGGATTGGTGACAAAGTGCGACCAACTCTGCTCTATTTATACTAGGTTTACTTTTAGTTGTGCGATTGGACCTATTTGCACACTTCATTCGTGTGACTGGGGCTCAGTCGTGCGACTGGCTCAGTCGGTCCAGTTCAGTCGTGCGACTAGGGCTCAGTCGGTCCAGTTCAGTCGTGCGACTAGGTTTCAATCGTGCGATTAACTCATTCAGTCACCTCCATTTGTACGATTGGTTCATTCTAGTGATCCAATCGTATGTATTGACCCATGCTTATGGTCCAATCATACGTCTGGTCCATACGTGTGGTTCATTCGTGCGATTGGGCTCATACGTATGATCCAATCGTGCGATTCGTCCATACTTATGGTCCAGTCGTGCGAATGGCTCATACTTATGAGTTTGACCTTATGACCTTTCAAACACTTAGCCTTTTAACTATAGATAAAACGTTATGAGCGATGATCACCTCAGACATGACCTTTTTAATTTGAAAAACTATTGATCACCTCAGACGTGATCCTTTTTACTTAAAAACCTGATTGGTCACCTCAGACGTGACCCCTTTTAAGTGAGTGTTTCATACATTTAATTCCGATGCATAGTCTGACTTTTACCTACTAAATGACTAAAAAACTAATAAATAAAACAACTAGAAATTAAAAACAAAACTAAGACATATTTTTGTATTTTTGATTTGAGATGGATTTTAAACCTATTAGAGTAATTCTAATCGATTTTACTTCCTGGACAGCATAGCTTCAATTCTAGTTTATCATTTCTGGTACAATTTATTATGGAATTATACAGGTATATCAGAATCATTTGGGATATTGTTAATAAACTATTTTGATGCTTGATTCTTGTTTTCACTAAGAGTCAATAGCAATCTTAGGAAATCATACTAGAGCCATAAGATGCACACAATGATTTTGACTTTCAAGAACTGCAGCTCATGATGATTGTCAATATACTTGTCCTCTTAAATCCATACATAGATTTTTGACACACACTGGTGAAGAGTTAGGTTTAATTATTTCAACTAGCATTTGTGGATCCCACACTTATATGGTAATCAACGTTCCTCAGGAGATTTTTGAGTGGTCTACGGGTATATTTCAAGAAGAAACTATTCTAAGAGCTTTCAAAGAGATGCCAAGCCTCAGGTCAGTGCCATCGCACAGCAGAGAGATGCAAACAATAGCGAATTCTAGAATATTTAGGTTATGCTTATCCTCAGGTCAGTGCCACCGCACAGCAGAGAGGCACACAACCTATCTTCTTGTTCGAGCATTTATTTTCTTTTTGCACATATCACACCAACAACATAAGTTATTATCTTGATTGCGTTTTGCATTTTTCATGTGCTTTGCTCATATTTTATGGTCGACCGCACACATTTGTGGCGTTTATATTGCTCTTCACCCCTTATTGGAACAACGTTGATTGTGTTAACCAGGGATAAGATGGGAATCACAGCAAGTTGAACAACTTAGTTTGCAATTGAAACCACTAATGAGGTCTACTCATCTATTGTGTTGAATCTACTAACACATTGTATAATGAACTAGTAGCCTCTAGGTCTACTTTCTCTATGTTACCTTGGTAGCCTACTAGTTTTACTATCATTTTTCCTTTTATTTTGCTTAGACTTTTCAGACATAAACTTTGAATTTTACATCTTAATCAGTTAAACTCTTTTCAAGTCCCAAACAATGTTCCCTTTGTACTATCATTTTCCATATACGTTGAATCAGTATTACAGATTTGATTTCTTTCCTTTTAGCTAAGTTGTCCTCCTCCCTCGTTTTTTAAGTAATTAAATAAAACAACTAATTTAATACTAATCTAAACTATTCTCCTCCTAAAATTCTAAAACAGAAAATATTTTTGAGTTTTTGGATTTTATATAAACAAGAAAATAAATATAACAAAATAAAGAAAATAAAAAATGTCGGACTAAGCATTTTCTTCCTTTGTGATCACATACCTTTTTTTCACGCCATTAACCTCTAATAGATATATAACTCGGTTGATCAAATGCTTTTGTGTAGAGGTCAGTACGTTGAAAATCCGTATTTACTTTAACCACGTCGATTAATTGCTTTTCAAAATAATCACGTATAAAGTGATACTTAATGCCGATGTGTTTAGTTTTAAGATGTTGGACTGGATTTTTTGTTACAGCTATAGCAACAGAATTATCAAAATATATAGGAGTGTTAGAGAATTGCAAACCATAGTCGCGCATTTGCAGTTGAATCCAGATGATTTGTGAACAGCAACTTGCAGCAACAACATATTTAGCTTCACATTTTGACAGAGCAACGGAGGTCTGCTTCTTACACTGCCAGGTGACTAACAGTCTACCAAATAACTAACATCCTGCTGATGTTGACTTGTAATTCATTTTGCAGCCACCGTAATCCGAGTCACTATACGCTGTAAGCTCAAAATCATCGTCATGAGGATACCACGATCTGAGTGTTAGAGTACCCTTCACATAACGGACAATCCGTTTAACTCCTATGAGATGGTTGACTTTCGGCTTCATTTGATATCTAGAGCAGAGACACATTGCATACATGATATCAGGACGAGGCAATGTGAGATACATAAGGGATCCAATCATTCCTCTATACATTGTAGCATCAACCAGATCACCATTTTTGTCGGGTGCCACATCGTGGTTTGTGGCAAGTGGAGTTCCTGTGGCTGAAGCGTTCTCCATGTCAAACTGACTTAGGATGTCCCCTACATATTTAGTCTCATGTAGGAAAATTCCTTTTGGTGTCTGATCCACCTGTAATCCTAGGAAGAACTTCATCTCCCCCATTGCGCTCATCTCAAATTCTGCTTTCATGACAGATTCAAATTCTTTACATAACTCTTTGTTTTTGGAGCCAAAGATTATGTCATCCACGTAAATTTGTACAAGCAGTAAGTCTCCATCCTTTTCTTTGATGAATAGTGTACAGTCAATAACTCCTCTGTGAAAACTGTGTTTCACCAGATGGGTTGAGAGTTTCTTATACCATGCTCTTGGGGCTTGATGGAGCCCGTAGAGAGCCTTATCCAGCTTGTAAACTTTATCCTAATGGTAAGGATCCTCAAATCCTTCGGGTTGACTGACATACACTGTCTTACGAATTTCCCCATTAAGGGATGCACACTTGACATCTAGTTGATAAACTTTGATCCTCATGTAAGATGCATAGGCTAGGAAGATACGGATTGCTTCCATTCTAGAAACAGGTGCAAACACTTCATTGTAGTCGATTCCTTCGACTTGTCTAAAACCTTGAACGACAAGTCGAGCCTTATTTCGAATTATGACACCTTGGTCATATTTCTTGCATTTTAAGACCATTTAGTGGTAATGACCTTAGCACCCTTTGGTCTATCCACCAGTGTCCAAACTCCTGACTTCTTGAATTGTAGGAGTTCTTCTTGCATGACACTCACCCATGCCTCATCGTTTAAGGCTTCACTTACATATTTTGGCTCAAATTGAGACACAAAACATCGATAAGCACCATCGTGAAGATATCCTTTTTCCATGACTAAGGCATAATCAGCTGAGTATAGTTTATTTCTTGTCTGTACTCCCGATTGTACATCCCCTATGACGTTGTCCAGAGGATGATATACATTAAGTCGAGATCCGAAAGTGGTGGGAACGACTACTTCCTGATCTAGATTTTGAATTCCTGGTTTAGTATCTGTAGCCGTTGGAGTGCGAGGTTCCGAAGTGTCAAAGGCATCAACATCTGATGCTTGTGTACTTTCAATAGCAGGAACTTGTTCCTCCTGATCCACCTGATCATTCTTCACTTCTTTATCGCCAGAGGAAGAGTCACTTCCCCCTGAATGACTAGAAGACTCACCTTGTGAACCTGATGTTGTCGAGTCTAGTGACGGTGTGTTTAAGACATTGTACATCATTTTGGTCGATAACTCATTATTAGGAAGGAAGAGAGGGATGTTGAAGGACTTAAAGAATCCATCATAACCAAAGAAGAATGCGGGTCCTTTTCTAGTAGGAGGGTGGTGTATCTCTGAACGTCAACATTGCACCACACTTCTACTTGACCTGTTGAGTTGTTGTAAACTCTCTTATTCGGTATGTTGTATCCTAGAAAAATCCCTTTTTCAGCCTTCTCACTGAACTTCCCCGACTGAGTTTTCTTCAGCAGCGTACATGGTACGCCAAATGGTTCGAGGTACTCCAGATTTGGTTTACATCGTTGGAGTAACTCATAACACGTTCTACCATGACGTTTAACCACCAAGACTCGATTTAGGGTGTAACATGCATTGGCAACTGCCTTATTCCAAAATTGGATGGACAGTTTCGAGTCTGCTAGCATCGTTTGTGCTATCTCTATCAAGCTCATGTTCTTCCATTCAGCAACTCCGTTCATTTATGGAGTGTAGGCAGATATGAACTGTTGTACAATTCCTTTCACTTTGTAGAATGCCTCCATCCATTGGTTCTTAAATTTTGTGCCGTTGTCTAAGCGAATCTGTCGCACTTTCAGCTTGTAGAGAGATTCCAATGTGGTCACCAGCAGTTTGAACGATTCAAATGTTTCTGATTTGGATTTCAGAAACATTACCCAAGAGAATCTAGAGTAGTCATCAGTGACTACATAACAATACAAATAACCAGTGATGCTCTTGGTGATCACAGGACCAAACAGATCCATGTGTAGAAGTTTGAGAGTCAATTCAATAGAATTTACTTTCTTTTCCTTGTGAGACTTCTTGGTCTGTTTACCTTTCTTACACGCTACACAAAAATCCAAAAGTTGGAAATTCTTAACATTAACTCCATTTCCTAAATCATTCTAAATAAGATGATTCATCTTCCGTGGATTTATGTGTCCCATTCTCCTATGTCAGGAGATCGAATCCCTCTCAGTTGCCTTGGACAAGAAGCATTGAACTTGATGATCGGTTATGGAGACCTTTGATAGATCCAAGACATATAAGTCATTATATCTTGAAGCTGACATTAGGATTTGGTCCTCTGGGATAATGTAATCCTTCTTCAACACATAGCACTTCTTGTTGTCATAAACAACCTTGAATCCTTTGTCACAGATCTGGGAGACTGAAAGCAAGTTATTCTATAATTGCTGAACGTAGTTGACCTTATCAAACTTGACTTTCTGGTTTCCCACTTCGCCTTGAGTGGTGATGTATCCTCCTTTATTTCCAGAAAATGAGACATGTCCCCCTTTAATTTGTTTGACATTTGAAAGGAGAGATAGGTTCCTGGTCATGTGCGTAGATGCCCCACTATCAACAATCCAGGTGTTTGTGATAGCACTGTAACGGACACCCTGCACATTTAGAGGAAGTTATCGGTTTCCCTTAGTTGTTTATTTAAAAGTTCTATTTTCTCTTTATGACTGTGCTCATTTTGTTTTAAAATCCGATTAGCTTCTGTGCACAGTTGTAAGTCATTTACTAAGCTATCATTGTGGTCAAATAACCTAGCAAATTTTAAATCTATGCTTTCTCTAAATTTGTTACATTCATTACAAGCATGATTTTCAAAGAGTTGGTCTTTTGTACTTACCTGTGAAGACTCGATTGAATCAACCATCAACGTAGAGTTTGACTCTTCGGATGCTAGAGATTCTGAACATGTCGTTCTGAGATCTTCTTCAATCAAGTGACTGACCACATTCGCAGTATCTTCATTATCGGACATCACTAGTTCAACTACGATTTCACCTTCACTTGCAGAGTCACCTTCCAAACCCTCGACATGGGCAATGTTCGGTTCACCCAGAGACACAAAACTGAAGGTCCAATCCTGTCCTTCGTCACCTTGAGCAGTCAAGGCCTTTGTCTCTTTGCTTGACAAGGTAGCTCTACTCGTGGGTTTGTCTTGATGGTTGAAAGATGAGAATGGATTCCCGTTACTTGTCTTCTTGGGCTTTACACATTCTCGTTTGAAATGCCCATTTTCTCCATAGTTAATGCAGGTAATTTGGTTTTGTCGAAACCAAAAATAGTGTCTTTTATGGCTACCAAGTTCTGTCCAGTCTTTTTCACAAACTTTTTTTCTCTCCTGACAGCACTTGCCAAAGCCCATGTTATATCCATTCTCTCTAGTTGATTCTCGTCCACCTGCTCGTAGTCTTCATCGGCCAGATGGCAATTACCAAATTTCCCTGTAACTAGACCATCATAAGAATGAATAACTGCTGCTAGAAGGTCCGTATACTCCTTTTCAACCTCCACAATAATATTTCCGAGATTCTCGGTCTTCAACTTAGTAGCATTTGCTTCAGGTGTGATATATTAGGTATTAGATGACCCTGACGTTTCAGATCCTGAAGCTGTGGTTTGAGAAGGAGCGGGTGAACTAGACACAAAGGCAGTTTGAAGTGGTGCTCCTAAACTGGTTGGGTTGGGAGATGAGTTATACAGTGAAGGATTCTTGTCGTAGGATCCTTTCTGTGACCTGTAATTCATCCTCAGTTCCTCCTTCCTCGATTTTAGGATGAAGTCGTTTATGTCTAATTTTGCCTTGTTCTATCTCAAGTTAGACACAAACGAGTCCCACTTCTTTGGAAAACCATAGGCAAAGCTTGACACTTTGTCTTCCATTGACGTTGTGACCCCATAAGTGTGCAACTCACTTATTAGATGGTAGAACCTGTCTATGACATCATCCAAGCTTTCTTTCCCCATCTAAGAGAAGTTATCAAACTCCTTCTTCAGAGCCTTTGCCTTTAGAGCTTTCAACGTTGCATTCTCGCCGTATCGTTTCTCCAAAGCTTCCCGTAACTTCTTTGCCTGTTTGTTCTTAGATAATGGATGGAATATGTCTTTTGGTATTGACTGAGTCAACAGGGCATACACCTTTTTTTCAGCATTGTACTTCGCCTTCTAGCTATCAGTCATGCCTCCCAAGGTTAATTTAACACCATCAGCACCAACCGGCATACTATAACCTGTCACGATAGATTCCCAAAGGTTGGGATCAACTCCATTAAGATAGATCTCGAATCGCTGCTTCCATTGTGAGTAATCATCTAACGTTATAAGTTTAGGTGGTTTATTGTGATTCCCTATTTCATTTTCCAGAAGCAAAAGGTTCTGGATCTATGAGTCTCTACCGGTAGTAAACGCAGAGATCTGATCTTCCATCTCATTAAACTTTGAACTTTAGAATTCAACTGATTCAGTTGTGCAAATGGACAAATGCGAATGAGTCAATCGTGCGATTGGACAAATGCAGATGAGTCAATCGTGTGATTGGACAAATACGGATGGCCAATGCGGATGACTCATTTGTGCGAATGAATTCAATCGTACGATTGGATTCAGTCGTACGTATGGAGTGTGCGATTTTGGATACAAGCAAATGAAGATGTTCAGTCGTACGAATGGATGAGCGACTGAGTTCAATTGTGCGAATGGGAGGCGTGATTGAGTTTAGTCGTGCGATTAAGTCAATCGTGTGAGTGAATGCTGCTATTTTTGCAAAAAGAAGGTTTTTGACACTTTGACGCAAAAACATGATTTTTCAAGAACCCTAATCTACCGTATGCCGAAAAACGTAAACTTTGAGACCTGGAGATGTCGAAAACACTATTTTACTCAAAAAAGGTGACTCTTTTGAATGAAAAACGTGATTTTTGCACCGAAACTAATCGAATCACATGCAAAATCAAGAGCCAAAGCTCTCATACCACTTGTTAGGACCATGTACATACGGAGTACTAACTGATAATGCGTGAAACTAGATCAAATACTGCGGAATCCTATTTGATTGGCGATCCAATCAGTGAGAATCTAGTTCCAATCAATCTAACAATTAAAGAAACATTAAGAACAATTAGAGCAAGATCAACTGTGAACAATGAACATAGAACAGGCTTTCTAGAGTCTCTGGACGGCTAGGGTACGAATATGTGTCAAAAGTCTTGAAGTGTTATGTTTTTAACGAATTAGGTGGTATTTATAGGTTAGGGTTTTTCAGTCGTACGACTGAGTCATGTGATTGATCCATACGCACGACTGAAGGTTCAGTCGTGCGACTGAGTCAATCTTATGTCTCAATCGTGCGACTGATCCAGACCCTTGGTTCAATCGTGCGACTGCTCCATTAGCATGAAGTATTCATGCGTATGGTCCATTAGCATGGTCCATTCGCATGAAGACTTCATACAATTAAGTTTGAACACATTTCTCAATCATTATTGACTAAGAACTATGCACAATAACCTCAAACCTTGATGATAGACTACGAATTCAAATTCATGAGTACTCCTATTCATATTGACATCAACAGTGCTATCTCCATCATTGAAAATTCAGTGAAGCACTCCAAGACAAAACACATTGATATCAGGTATCATTTCATTAGAGATATTCATGAGAAAATTTTGATTAAACTAATCAAAGTTGACTCAAATGAAAAAATATGTTGATTTGTTCACCAAGGCCTTTGATGAACAAAGATTTAAGTATCTTATTACAGCTATTGGGATGATAAACATTGATTAGTCTATCTCATTTGAAAACCTTTTTAAAATGTGTAAAGTCTTTTGTCAAAACAATCTAAGCCCTGTTAAAAAAGGTCTTTTTAAATTTCTTCTAAGTATAAATTCTTTTGAAGAGGAATTAGCCCTCGAAAGATGTCATATATATATATTCCGAATCAAAATTCGTCCAAGAAAAATTTTCTTCTCATAAGAATTTTTAGTCTCAGAAGAAGCGATTGATTGCATATTAGATCTACTTCCAAAGCATATAAAACTCTCCATTCGGAAAGCACATTTTAATCTTGGAAGTAAGAAATTTACCTTCAGAAGTAAAATTGGCTTTCGGAATAAGATTACCTTCGGAAATCTTTTATACTCGGAAGAAGACCTTACTGTGTAATGGAAATATTTGGACCTCACACAGTAAAAAGAAAAGATTTTATCAATGATGTCAGAATCTTTTTAATGGTTTTTAATTTTACCGCCCCTATCACATCTTACACCAAACCATCTTTTCACCTTATCCAACCCCTAAAACCTCCATTTCACTCATTTAAACAAAACCCGACTCTTCATTTTAATCTTATTACCAAATTTGCTGCCCACAAGCTTCTTTCACCTCCAATTCACCTAAAGCCAAACTCGTCTCTCTGTAACCTTTTTCGCACAATGGCGCTTAACCCTCAGCATAGCCAAGTCGAACTCCTTGATTCATCCAAGGATGCTGACTTCTCAGATATCTTTTCCCTTTTCACCCAATCTACCTATTACACTACTCTAACTGTTAGCTCCACCGTTTACTCAAATCATATGGCTAAATTCTTGGGCCGTTGATCAGGTTAAGCATTTGTGGCCAGGAGTTGATCATTTCTGAACAACTCATCAGGGAGCATATGGAGCTCCATAATGACAGTGCTCTTACTGAATTTCCCAAGTCAGACATAGATGACACATATACCCAAATGGGATATGGTGGAGATGTGAGCAGGTCTACTATTTACAAGCTCAATTTCTCATACAACTAGAAGTTTCTGCTCCATGTTGTTCTCCATTATTTGTCTAATAAGTCTGGGGATGGGATCAAATCCCATATGAACTAGGATGCCTAGTTCATGGGTTGGTGAAAAGCCTCTGCTTCAATTACTCAAGTTGTGCTGAATAATGTTATGGGGAACTTCCAGAGGTACACATTCTTCATGTATCCTAGGTTCCTTCAGCACATCATCAATTATGAGCTGGACTAAAGTCAGTTTGTCTGTGCAACTATCCTACCAGTGCCTTAAATGAGGTCGACCATCTTCAAATTATTGAAGAGAGTGTCCACCAACTACACTAGAAGACATATTGATCTTCTTCTAGGTATGATTGAGCTAATGGCTCCTTGTGACATCCCTGTTAACCCCACAGGTGATGAACCCAGACCAGCAACTACCCTCACATTGCCAATCCTACCTTCTCACCCCATCAAATATACATACCAGAGACGCCCCACACCAACCCTTGTTCAATCTACTCTGATTGAGCAAGCCCCTTTTGTTCAATCCAAAAAGACTAGAGTGGGAACATAGGCCCCCACTCAGTCTGAGGTCTCACCGTCCTTCATATTCGACCTCAATAAGGGTATTAAGTCTCCTCAGTTTTAATCCTTTAAGCCCAAAACCCAAGCTAAAAGCCCTCAGGGTGAGTCTTTATACTTCCTTGAGTAGCCAAAAAGGGATAGCCCTACTAAAGGCTTAATGTCAATAAACATTGACCAAAGTCCCGGGTCATTAGATTTAACTTCCATATCATTTATTGACCTACTGATAAGAACAGATGAGGAGATTAAGTCTCTTCATGGCAATGAACTTGATCCCCAATACCCTCTTCTGGATCAACAGAGCCTAGAGGGACCTCTTATCTCTAGCCCCCATCAACAAACAACAACTGAGGTGAGTTACACTAATATGGAGGGGACTCATGTAGATTCAACTGCCACTACTGAAGGAGCCTCATTGGATCCTCAAGGAAGTGGTAACATTTCTAAGTCTGAATCTACGGCAATCATGCCCTTTGATGCCTCTAAAGGAGACGTCATTAGTCAAGGGAAACCAGGGTGCCAAGAAACCACATCTAGTGGTGAGGATGAATATACCAGGTATATTACCTCATTAAAACCTACTTTCTAAAGTCTTAAATCTTGTATCTAAGGTTAAAACTTTAGAGGATAGGTCTGCCACTCAGCAACTTAAGATTGACAATCTCAAGGCTCAACTAGTTGAGAACAGATTGAGAGATCTGTCAGGCATGTACCTATTTAGGTCTCATTGACCTCTTCCTCTAGCTTATCTAGCTCTTAAGATGATGCTACCAAAAATGAGGAGAGTGTTCAAATACAAACATATGTGAGACCATAGAGCCAAGCTTTAACTTCTCTAACTTCAAGGTACTCGGCTCCAAAGCAACAGTTTTTCCTTAGCCTCGTCAAATCGTCCTACAAATGGACCTAAGGATGCTCAGAGATCGCAACAGGATCTTCTCCAAGTTCCTGATGGGATCTTCTTTAGATAAGCCTAGCCCTGATGCGGCTATGATGTACTTTGGAGCTGAAGAACCTCAAAGGATAAATGCACCTTTTACCACTATGGAAGAGGTTGGTTAACCTAAAGCCCACATTGAACCTGAGATTTATTTTGAAGGGGAAATAAGGACAAATTCCCCATCAACTAAAATAGTTAGGATAGATAGTGCATTCTCTCACACTTCCAAAGTTGAAGTCAAAGCCTCAGAAGTACAATTTCAATCTTCCGAAGCTGACATGGAAGATGCGGAAGGTCTATTTTCCTTATCATAAGATCTAATCATCACAGATGCAATTGTAGAGCTCGCATTTGAGGTGAATAGTAAGGACTTTGTCAACCAACCCCTAGATCAAACAACACCACTACAACAAGCTCCAACCACCAACTCTGAGCCTGAAACATCCATCCAAGAACCCCCAAGGTCTAGCACTTCTGAAGATGTCAAAGGAAAGAGGAAGATGATGGAGGAAGAGCTTCAGGAGGAAGAAAGGTTAGTAAAATTTAAGAAGAAAGGTAGACTCCCAACTGGGAAGTTGCTAGCTGCAAGTAGCAAAGCAGTTGCAGCTAACCAAGAGGCTTTCATCAACAAAAGAGGGTAGAGATCATTGATAGGCTTATCAAGCTTGGAGCTGTTACTGAAGATGTGCTCTTACTACCACTGGAGGAGTAAACTGAGCTAGAAAAGGAAACCCTGTTACTGTTGAACAAAAGGAAAAAGCAGCAAGGCTGGCCTTAGAGGAGGAAAAAGAGAAGAAGAAAAGGTAAGCTGATCTACACCTTAGGAAGGAAGGATAACTTTCCTAACCTCCTAGGGTTTCTCTCTAGAAGAACCGTCTCTCCATGATAATGATACAATCTTATGGCTCTTCAACAAAAAGCAAGATCAATTGGAAAAAGAGAGAAAGAAAGCTAAAAAAGAAAAACTGTGGAGAAGAAGAAGAAGAAGAAGAAGAAGCAAGACTTGCTGCCACCCAGAAGATAGGTGATAAGGCCTGGATGAAGGACTATCTCTGGGCTCATGGCTTATCTGGTATACAGGTGGGTCCCATGTCCCTGAAGACCCTCTAGCGTATTGTTAGTGAAATCAAGGCTGACATACGCTCAGGAAAAAGGAAAGAGAGGTACCAAAAACTACAGGGGATGACTTTCACATCTACTCCACAACCGCAGCCTCAGCCCAAACCTACCCCTTTCCCTATTAAAACTAAACCAACCTTTGAGCCTTACACCCCTGAACCCACATCATCAACCTTACCCACTTTCTCACCCACTCAATCCAAACAACCACCAAACTACCCATCCTCAACCTAAAATCTTACCCAGACTCCAAACCTCTCCCACCAAACAACCACCCAAGTCATCCAATCATTCATCCAAACATCTCTCCTTAGAGGAGTTTAAGGAGATCAAGATGAAGCTCATCAAGTGTACAACTTTGAGCGACATCTCTTATGAGGAGGAGTCTGTCAAATTGACTTTTGTTGATGGCTATTCATGTTCCCTCATAAGAGATCAATTCCTTGATCTGCCTAGCGGAACATTGGACCAAGCTGCAAAACTCCTTGGCCTTAACTTGATTCTTTAAACGATGAAGAGAAGAAGCTAAAAAGAAAGCTGGTGACTCTGTTGGATACAAAGAAAGGTGACAAGGTTCCTAGTCAGCTCTTTGTACCAAGGAAGAAGATTATCTCCTGATTAGTATATTTTCAGGTAAAGCCATACTGAGTAAGTTGTATGCTCTAATATCAACTTTAACCTTTTTAACATCCTTAGGTGATACATCTTTTGTATTTATGAGTTGATTATTGTCTTTATAATCCGTCCAAGAGCGGGTGGAATATAATGACCTTCAGTTATTGAAACCTATAAATTCCACTTTAGTTTCTAACTTTGGGGGTTGGTATGATTATCCACCAAAAGAATTACTCATTTTAGTTAATGTATTAATTTTCAACTAAAACATAATTCCTTTTGCAATGAACTATTTGGTGACAAACTCTTAATTATCGAATAATTAAGTTGTCGTAGTCACAAATCAATCAATCCTCTTAATGAATATTAAACTATATCAAATCGAGAATGTTTGCTTATATGTTTTTGTTCAATTGAATTGAACAAGTGTTAATTATCAATCAATAACACAGATCTACGTATCAATTTATGAGAATGTAGATTAATGTTAACCGAGCAATGTAACAGTACACGCTGAATGATAAATCACGTTTTGATTTCTTTTTAAATTGATTTACACCAAATCGTTGAGTACAATGCCTTTGTTTGCTATCGATTAGCCTAATTCAACTTATATGTGGATCAGTTCATTCTATATCACCCTTGAATCTGAGTTATGAACTCTCAAGACATTATGAACACTTTAAAGCAATTTTACTCAAAATTAATAGATCTGATTAGAAAACTAATAGATCTAATGATATAAACAATTAATCAAATGAATCTAACACTGATAGATCAATTGATCTAAATCAATGAGCACTTGGCTCTGATAGCACTAGTGAATCCAAGGATCGTAATCAGCAATTATCAGGTTAGATTGACTTCGAATAATGATCGCGGAAATATCACTATTTGTTGTTTAATTGATTGAATACGAAATAACAATTTCAATATGAGGTAATAATGAAGAACAGAACAATTAAGTGAAATAAATGAACAAATGTGATTTGATTCAAAAGTATCTTAAAATAGATTAATGATTACAAAAGAACAAATAAGAATTGCTAATGATGATGGTTGCTATGATTCTATTAATGATTTTGGTGTAAAATGATGTTGCAGCTGCTAGGGTTTGATCGTAAGTTTAGGATCACTAACAACTAGGGTTTTGTGATTGATTGATGTATTGATCGACGTATTGTTAGGTATTTAGACGTATCCCAAAGTATGAGCCTTTGTCTTGTATTTATAGGCTCAGGAATTTACTGTTAGGGTAACAGTGGATTTCTTGGAAACAGTAACTTTCTTATCATGGTAAGAAAGTTACTCAGAGAATGTTATGATATGACACATTCTTTGATTGAGTTAAAGTCATCCGTAGGAGTTGACATTATGACATAATTTAGTGTTTGACTTGTTTACTTGATGTACTTGGTGAAGTACATGCAAGTGTTGGTCTTCCGTAGATTATTGGTCTTCCGTAGGAATTTCGCCTTCCGTAGGAATCTTCACTTGGTATGCTTCATCCGCAATAAGTTGTTTATCTGCAGCAGATTATCTACGAAAGAACAAAATGTTCATTTGTAAATATTTCTTAAACTTAGTCAATTTTGTAAATTGACTAAGTATGATGTTAAGCCTGCAATCACACATATAAATCAACACATTTATGGGTTAACCTATACATATAATACATACATTAAGATAATGATTTACAAGAGTTTACCACAAATGATCGATTAAAGTTCTAAGCCTATACAATACATCTAGACCTATAAAGACTAGATCCAATAATAGTGAATAATTAATCACTAAGGAAACAAAATTAGAGATCTAATACAACAATATGTAGATGTTTCTAAAGCATCCACCATCTTTGATTGTCCTATTAGTTCATTAATTCCAGAAATAATTTATTAGTTAATTTCATTATTGAAATATTTGTTTTTAATAATTTCTTTTACTTTAACCTTCCATTTAGTCTTTCAAACATTCACTATCCTTAGAGAGTATCAAATCATAAGCAAGATATTTATCATGTGAAATACCATAGTCAAGAAGGTTGTCAAGATGTGTTATCATATTCTATGAAAGTCTAGAATTTACACCTTTGTAAGGGATCATATATCTTGATTTATCATAGGGTTTAGGTTTAGGATGATGTTGGAATCCAACTTGAGTTTTATTGTCTCATAAGATAACAAAGTCTAATAGTCTCTTTCGAGGTCAAGAATCATGAGAGAGGTGATAATCTATAGATACTAGTAAAAGAGGGGTTTTTTCCTACTTGTTATCTTTTTAAATCATATTTTTTACACTTGTCATTCTTCTAAACATCCTCACTTTATTTTCTCTTCAAAAGGGTATTAAAGTAATTTAAACACTCAAATAATTTTTCTCTTCATAAAAATTAATTTGGTCAATTAATAAATCTTTCTCCCTCATCTACATTTTTGTAAAATAAAAAAAACTATGTCTTTAAAAATAAATTTTAATAAAAAATTAATTTCATATATTTTCTAAAAAATTGAACCTTTTGAAACAAAATATTTTAAATTAGTCCTTTTTTAAAATAATTATAAAAAATATGTAATTTTCTAAAACTAGTTTTATTAAAACAATCAGAATAATTAGAAACTTGAGTTTTTAATAAACAAGATTTTATAAGCAATAAATCTTTATAAGAAAATCTTAAAACCAATATCTAAGAGTAAAACTATTTAGATAAGAGAGTTAAAAATAATATAATTGTTTATCTCTTAAACAAGTACGTATATAATTTTATACATATCTTATATTAAAATATCGTATTGTAAGTTTTCGTGTTTATTACTAACTATAATTAATAAATGAATTTCTAGACTATTTACTTAAATAACTATTTATATGCAATTATAATCATATTATATTTTCAAACATGATTTTATAATTCTTAAATTATTATTACTAATATTTATTATTTTATTATTTAACTCGTGTAATACACAGGATACTAAGCTAGTTGTTGATATGCTATGATTCTTTCTATTAATATTTCCCCGCGTATCTAAGACAAAATCTCCTACGCCACCGGGTGGTTTCTCAATCATTGGGTATTTGACTATGCCATTTGTTATTCTATTTGAGAATTTCTTGTCCCTTTTGAACCATGTTAAAAAGTTCGCTTCATTAGCTGCTTTATAGTCAAAAGTTGACCAAAGTGACTTATCTTTGCTGGTTTTAGGAAACACTTATAATAAGATAATTTTAAGTTAGTATTATAATCAAATAGTTTTAATTATTTATAGCCTTTTAATATAAATATTTATTAAAACTTTAGGATTCATGGTTCGTCATACTTATGCAAAGTAGGTTTACCAATCACATCAACTATACGATTCCTAGATCTTAAAAGATCATTTAGACAAATTGTTTGTCATTTTAACGTGCTTTATCTCGTGTGTGCCTTCTCTCACTTGTGGTTGACATGAGCACATTCCACAAGTTTGAGTGATAGGTTATCCACTTTTAGACTTGTGTGAGCTGACCCGTGACTCAAGATATCACGAATCATCTTGTAAGGTATATATACCTACCTGAAATACTCGGTCTAAACATACCTCACAAAGTCCTCCAGAAAAGAACATGTAACTTATCTTCTAATAAAAGGACATTTATTGTTTTGTTTTTGATGGCAAAACACTTTGCGTTGAATTCATAATTCATTGAAATATATTTTGTACAATCTGTATTTTTATTTAACTTTAACGTTGACTACATACTTATAGATGTTTTCCAGTTTAATAACTTGATTAAATCTACGTAGGTATAAACGCGCAACCATTGTTAAGTAATAAACTGACTCACTAGGATGGTTCAAAATCCAAACACCTATTAGTGTACTAGACTTGGTCGAAGAGTGACAAAACTAAAGAACTTGTTTTTTTGTAGACTTTCTCCCACTTTTTTTGACATCTTTTCAGGTTTTCCAAGCATGTTCAGCTCTTGTAATCTCTAATCTTCTAGTCTTGTCTTTTATAAATTTTAGTTATAACCTAATTAAAATACAATCTATTTTACTACAACTTGGCTTTGCAAACATCCTCAAACCCAATACAACGATACAAACTTCTAATTGAAAAACAACAACCCAAACACAACACATAGTACAACTAGACTCAATTTGCAATCAATAACATCTATATATAATACTAAAAGAGTAATTTGGGGGGTCACTTTATCTATTTTTAGGCCTTCTAAGTTTGTTATTTCCACCTCTATCTCATCTTTAATAATACTTAAATTAAATAATATTAAATATTTTTATTCTCTTGTAAATTAAATTTTTTTTAATAATTTAAGAAAGATGTCTTTTCATTAATGTTAATTCTAGAAAATAAATTTTTATAAACTAAGAAATTCTTTCAAAAATATCAAACGTTTTTTAAAATATGAAATATTTTAAGATTGATGTTTTAAAAAGTAATGCTTTATATAATGAAAATAATTAAAATTAGAAGTTATAATAAGAAATTTTTTAAAAATGACATTTTAATACGGTTTGTTTCGAAAAATATGTTTAATTTTTTTGGAAAAATGATTAACAATCTAATATCATCATTTTATTACTTATAACTACTACTCATACGTAATTCAACCATATCTTATTTTAATATATCTTATTATAATTAATAATTTTTATTTTATTTTATATTTTTTTCAACCTATAATACACAAGTTTACTATAGTTAATATTAAATAAATAACAATCAACAACTAATCAAAAATATTATGAATATGCATAGCCTGTTCTGACATGATTCAATACTATATCCCTATATCTGATTATAGGGTCAAAAATATCTGAAATTATTCTTATTATTGCACATAACTTTTCAATGTATATTATTGTAATCTTAATTTTTTTATACTAATATGCTCACGCACACCCAATATTAAGCTCATGATTTGATTTGTCAAAAACTTAGTACAAAATTATCTCATACTCATCAAATTTTCAAAAGTATCTATTTTCAATCTTCTTATAATTTTGTATCACTTTTTTCTATTTACTTTGATGTTCAATGTATAGGGTTTTCATTCCTAATTACAATGATTTTTGTTAATTTATGTAAATTTCATTACATTAGTTGGTGTTTGTGATTCTTAGCAATTAGAAGAAATTTGAGTATTTTCATCAAATTCTCAAAAACTTAAACTGTGATTTTTTATTTGATAAGTCCTTTTAGTGATGAAATTTTAAAAATTAAGTTCATTGATGATTCTGAATGATAGTAAACACTATGTTGTAAACTCATCATTAAGTTCTCTTCGTATATTTGAAGAAAGTGCAAGGTACATACCCACTGCCATCACCAACCACCATCAGCCACAGCTTCTAGCCACCATCGCCACCGCCAGCAGCCTTCGTGTCACTGGAGAAGTTCGTAAGAATTCCCAAACCCCTAGATCTTGTTGACAAACACACATGCAACCACGAGAAAATCAATTGTCAAATGAAACCTCCCAATACATTATCACAACTTAAAAACCTCTCCTGGAACTCATGAATCGGGACTTTTAAAGTGCCATGCAGGTACATATCATGATGTTTGAGGCTGCCAAAAGATGGCCATCCCCCTAGCCTCCACACTTAAATCGATTGACACTACGATGGTGGTCGCAAGTATACATAAACCATCGCGATTTGAAGGTCGAGATCTACCTGGTTGGTGTGCTTCACTCGTCCCTACTCGCCAGTCGAAGGCTCGCCAGAATTGCTGTTGGTGTCACATAACCTCGCCAGTATCGTGTTTTGTGAGAAACCATCTCTACCATCATGTTTTACATCTCAAGACCCGTGGAAGGGCTGGTTCTCACACTGGCCTCCCCTCCATGCGTCGCTGCCTGCGGTCGCCGGCTTGCGGTAGCCGCCGCACCTCCATCGCATCTCTTCCTTTCTCTGCCGCTAAAGTGCCGGCTCACATCATAACTCCGTTCAATAGTTATTATAATAAATATTATTTTAACAACGTATAGGTGACGTCTAAGTTGGTGTTTAATGACACGTGTCATCACTAAAATTCTTCCTATACTTTTTAGAATATATGGCATTTTTAGCAGAACTCATAGCTATACATGTGTGTATATATATATGTATGGTTTCAATTATTTTCTGTATGTAGTTCTTATTTATCTATTTAACTATTTTACACACATACTCATGTTGCGTGACTGCCTTGACTTTATAATAATATTTTGGATTTCATGTATATATTGGGCCAGATTTTCAAATCAAGCCTTGGGTGGGCCATATCGCTTAAAGGGCTTGATTAAGGTTAAACGCCATGCTTTAGGTCAATTAAAGGAAAATTTCAGGCCCCGATTTTAGGGTTACCACAACTTAGTTTCATGCCTAGTATTCTAAACATGTTCTATTGCATATGCCTACTAAGTTGTATGGGTCAAGCCTAGTAATATTTGGTCTAATTGAGTATCCATATGTGCAACTAGTCCAAATTGAAATTTATGATTTCCTGCTTGTGTTTTCTAAATGTACACAGGTCATATTGTCAGGATCGTGTACATACGGAATACAAATAGATTCTATGTTTATACCGAATCAAATAGTGCAGAATCCTATTTGATTGGCTATCCAATCAGTGAGAACACTTACCCGATCAATATAAGATTGAAACTAAACGTTATGAACGAATAGAGATCGACTAGGAATGATATATGAAGTTGGACAGGCTTCCTTGGACGTTTTGGATGGCTAGGGTTCGTGAGAGTATCAAGTGTTTCGAATTGTTAAGTTTTTCCACAAATTAAGTGGTATTTATAGGTTAGGGGCTTTAATTCGTACGACTGAACCATTAGCATGGTTCAGTCATGCGACTGAATCATGCGATTGATCCATACGCATAACTGAAGTTTCAGTTGTGCGACTGAGTCAATCTTATGTCTCAATTGTGCGACTGTTCCAGTCTCCAGGTTCAGTCGTGCAACTGGTCCATAAGCATGATGTATTCATGCGTATGGTCCATAAGTATGGGCCATTAGCATGAATACTCATTCGTCTATATTGAACACATTACTCAATCATTGTTGACTTAAAATTGTGTACAACAACCTCAAACCTATATAGTAAATTCATTATATTTTAACACAATAATAATAATATGAAATATTAAACATTATAAACATCAACCACATATTATATTTTATTGAACCCATTCATTACATATGTGTAAGACATGAAAGACATTTACATTTAAGCTCAAAACTAGGTACACATGTATCTACAAACTCCCCCTTGGACCTAGTTTCCTCTATTGTCTAACACTATTCATTTGTTCTTTAAACTTCTTGTACTTCTCCTCTTTTGTAACTTCTGCATGTATTTCAAATGCAAAGCATAGTCTTATCACGTGTTGAAACTGGAGAGCTTGTACAATGTCTTGCGTGTCATAGAACAGTGGCCACTTGTACAAAGTATAGACATCTTCAGCAGACAAGTTGGTTAGCCGCATTGGGTCAATACCTTGATAGTCTCTATCTTTCAATCTTTGTTTAGAACTATGACCGGTTCTCCAGTCCTCCAATCATATACCACCATTTGAAGTGTGGAGTGAAGTCCTGAGGCTTTCCCATAAGGAATCTTTGACATTATGCGCGGGGGACTCCACTACAGCACTACTTTCGGCTTCCCAGATATCGGGTCCATTTCAGACCTATGGATGTACCTCTTCAGTTGTTGAGGTCTGAAGTTTACCCACCTGGTGTGGTATTCTTTCTTCAACGCAGCCACAAACCAACTTAACATCTTCCTTGGATTAGCATATATCAGCTCTAAGCACGCCAGTCGATTGAGCTCAAAACCAGGAAGAGTCTTCAGATCATGAGGATATCTAAAGTACTCAATCCCCTTTTCTCTGTTTACAGCATAGACATTTAAGTCTTCAAAATAAGCCCATGCAATGATTTTTCCGGACATCTTCTGATGTTTCTTGACTCTATACAGTTTAGTGTAGGCATTCTGCTTTGTAGGTGCACACTAGGCATTTATTTCAGCAAAACAAGCCGCCCATTCAGCTTTCTTCAATTCTACATTGGCGTCCGAAGCTTGGGCCGAGCTTTCTTCTTTCTCCTTTTCTTTTTCTACCCCTTCCAACTTCTCAAAAGTACCACTATCAAATGTTTCACCCAAGTTGGGAATAACATGTCCTTCTTGATCGTGTACAGTGGATAATAGTCAGTAGTGACATCCTCTATCTCGATTTCATCTACATCGTTAGCTCATCGTCACTTGCCACATCAACTGTAGGAGCATCTTTGACTAGCTCATCCAGATTTAGCCTGATCTCTCCCTCCTCTGGCGTATAGCTCAACGACCTTCTAACTATCCTTTGCAAGTCAAGAATCAAGGTTAATTGATACTTGACCTGCTTAAGGGGTTGGACATCATATTCATTTGTTCGTAGAGCTTCATCTCATTGATTAAGCATTAAGCACAACACACATAAGTCATCATATAAAGCTTTTAAACATAAACAAACATATATGAAAATTAATTACATTAATGTAATAAATTTAAATACAAAAGTTTCTAAATACAAATACATCTAACTATTACTTTTGTCTTGAATAGTAGGTTCTTCAGCTGGAGGAGCGGAGGAAAAGGCTCCTTGATCTTGATTCCTTTTGGTTTGCCTCTCCTGAGCCTGAGGATTAGAGGCAGATGCAGATGTATCACCTTCCTGATCATCATCCTCATCTTGATCTTTTCGGCTTGGTCCTCCCTCCTTGATATCTTCTTCACTATCATCATCATCCTTCTCATCAACATCATCATCATCTTCATCACTACCATCATCATCTTTGATCTTTTGAGGCTCACTCTTTGACCCCTTTAGCTTTAGCATAATCTTCTTATTTTTCTTCTCAAGCTCTTCTATTCTCTTTACCGACGCCAACACCAGCTCATTTTGACTTGTAAGCGTATGGTGGTCTCGGCTTAAAGCTCGCTCATATAATTCACTCTTCTCACTAAGCTCCTAGATCTTCATGGCTTGAGCAGCATTAACTTCCTTCATATTGTGTAACTGAGAAGCCCAAAGCTCATCAGTTGCAAGCCGTCTAAGCACCATGTTGTTCAGGTTAGCCAACTGTTCCTCTAATCTAATGTGGGGTAGAGAGGGTCCAGCGGTGAATGGAGTGTGTGTGGAAGGACCGGCTTGGTGATTGGTGGTGGTAGATGTGATGTATATAGGAGGTGGAATGTGTATGGGAAGTGGTGGAGTGGCTGTGGTGGTGGTGGTGGGATAAGAGATAGTAGTAGTGGGAGGAATGGTGGTGGTAGTAGTAGTTGTGGGGGTGATGATAGGAGGTGTGGTTGTGGTGGTAGCTGTAGCAGTGGTGGTAGATGTGGTAGTGGTGGTGGGTGTGGCATTGGTGGTGGCAGTGGTTGTGATAGATAATGTGATCACGATAATCCTCGGCCTCTTGCTTTTCTTGCCGTGGGGATGAGCCATCTTATTCTTCTTAGAGCCCTTGGCAATAGGTGCTCCCCCTTGGCTGCTGGACTGGTCGGGGGTGTATGTAGGATCAGTATCGTCATCAATAGCACCCCTAGACTCAGCCTGGTGTCCACCAACCGCCCTGATCCCTCTCTTAATGGCCATGACCCGGCTCCCGACCGTTCGTACCAGATGCTCATCATTTATCTCCTCTTCTTCCTCTATCAGAAAATTCGAGTGGATAGCAGCCTGCTCAGATCCACCTAGAGCAGAAGAGGTACTAGGTGGAGGTGGTGAAGATATAGTAGTCGTTTCAATGGCTTGTGATGTACTAGGACCTGCTCTCCCCCACCTTGACTATTATCTTGGTCATCATCATCGTCATCGTCATCGGATGTGGTAGTCATGAAGGGCTTAGTATCTGAATCACTGTCATCGTGACGCCATTTCTTGCGAGCAGGCGCCACGTAATTATCCCTGGCCAAATGCCCAAAACAATTTCCTGATAGGGGGCTTCACCTACTTCCCCCTGTAAACTTTCATCCTCCCCAATGTTGTGTCTTCCATAACTTCCAGCACAACAGCATCATCCCTTTCCTTTGGTAGCGAAAGAAGCTTCTTGTCTATAATAAGCTGTAAGAAATGTGGGAACATACAGAAGCCTTCCTTGCCTTTAGCCTCAAGGTTCTCGATCAAGTAGGTGAAGATCATGCGAGAGAAACAGAACGGGTGGTTCAGTACTAGTGTAACGTATGCATTTTGGATTTGGTCGGATAGCTCGTCAAATCGTCCATGCTTGGAGGCAATACACTTCCGGATCACTTATGCCAGATACTTGAATTGCGGGCACATGTGAGTCTTGTTCAGTACTCCGGCATTTAAGTCACTGGCGTACTTGATCCTCATAAAGCATCCCCGGACAGTCAGGGGATGTAGCTTAGTTGGGTAGGCTCCATCCTCACCCAGATCTAAACCCGCTTTAGATCAGCCTCAGTAATCTCGATCGCTTGATAAAAAAATGGAGCTCTGTATACGGTGTGGCTCAACGAACCGATCTACGCTGGTGGTTTCCAAGAAGGCTTGTTGAATGGATCTATAAGGTGTGCAGGGGACAGAGATAGCCTTGAAGATCTGTGATCTGCACAGAAATGCAATAATCCCTGAGAACTCAGAAGCATTCCTAGATGTAGAATCAAGGTAAGCATAGATGTTGTGCTTGGTGTTGATAGTCCACCTATCAGCCATGTTGCTATAACACAAGACACATAAACATTAGATTTTTGCATAAGAGATGACTGTTGGAAATTAAACTGTTTTGAGCAATCTGGTTCAATCGTGCGATTGAAACATACGACTGAGTTCAGTCGTGCGATTGAGCATGCGGCTGAGTTCAGTCGTGCGATTGAGCATGCGGCTGAGTTCATTCGTGCGATTGATCTTGCGACTGAGTTCAGTCATGCGATTGAGCTTGCGACTAAACTTAGTCGTGTGTTAAGGAGTGTGGTTGAGTCAGTCGTGCGACTGAGTCACCGAATGATTCAATCGTGCGAATGAATCTTGCGCCTGGCACAATCGTGCGACTGAAGTTCATTCAGAGTGTCCATTCGCAGAAGACTCTGTGCGACACTCCGAGCTTGAATCTTGGTCAAATCTTGATGTTAGATGTCGTGTTTTGACTCATTAGATTCGCAAGAACTCTAAATATCACATAATGTCCTTCACTTCAATGATTTTATCCATTTAAGTGGTCTATTTGATGAGTTTTACTGATTTCTTGTTTTTTAGTCGATTAGGTCATTTAGGGTTTGATTTCACTGGTCATTTTGATCGATTTCAGTCCTACAATACCTATAGATGAACAATAAGTCTGCCAGTAACTCAATCGGCAAGAAATCAAGGTGAGAAGAAATTTTGGCAGGTTGTCTACGTATGAGCAGTTTTTTTTAACAATTTGAGCGGTGGTGAGGAATGCGACCGACTCGCCCCCTTTTTATACTGTCTTAATGTTCAATCGTACGACTGGACCCATACGCATGCTCCAGTCGTGCGACTGAGCCCATACTCATACTTCAGTCGTGTGACTGGGGTTTAGTCGTGCGACTGGCTCATACTCCTTGATCCATTCGTGCGATTGGTTCAGTCTTGTAGTCTAGTCGCATGGTTGTTCCATACTCATGGTCCAGTCGTGTGACTGGCTCATACTTATGGTTCAGTCGTGTGATTAGCTCATACTTATGATCCAATCGTGCGAATGGCTCATACTCATGATACAATGGTGCTATTGGCTCATACCTAAAAGCTTGAGCCCAATACACTTTCAACCCTTTAAGATGTTAACATTTGATAAACATTATGACCTTTTAACACCATTTGATCTCCTCAGATGTGATCCTTTTAGTTTGAGACTGATTGATCACCTCAGACGTGATCCATTTAATTCAAAACTTATTGTCACCTCAAACGTGATCCATTTTAATTTAAACTGATTGGGCACCTCAGACGTGACCCATTTAAGTAAGTGATTCACAAAGTACATCCAGTTTTACAGTCTAACGATTAATCCTACAACCGACTAGAAAATAAAAAATAAAAAACAACTTAGAAATTAAAAAGAATCAAGACATATTTTTATTGTTTTGGGTTTGAGTAGAAAAACTTCAAATTGATTAGATCATTTCTGGAAAGATTCATTATGGACTCATATAGGTATAACAGAATTATTCGGGAACCCCTTATTAACATGCAGTAGATACTAGATTCTTGTTATATTTGAGAGTCATTAGCACTTTCAAAAAATCATACAAAAGCTATAAGATGTACACAATGATTTTGACTTTCAAGAATTTCCATCACGATGATTGTCGGTATGTTTGTCCCCTTAAATCCATACACAGACTATTGACTTTCAATGGTTAGGTTTAACTATTTCAACATGCATTTGTGGATCTCACACTTATTGTAACGCCAGGTTATTCTTTAAAAAGAAAAGAAAGATACGAGTTGAAGAATAAAGAAAGGAAATGTCAATAAAACCCAAGTTGAGGGGTTAAAAGTGTAAAAAGGACAAAAGTACAAAAAGTTGGTGTAAAGGTGGGCATGGCCGCCCACCCTCACTTCACATCACCATTTTCATTCGGATTAGAGAGAAAGAGAGCAGAAAGCAACGGGTTTGAAGAAGAAGAAGAAGAGAATTGAATTCAAGGTAAGAATTCAGAGTTTTAAGTGTTCATGTTGGGTTTTTATCTCGGTTATATGCTTATGTGCTTATGTGCTTATGTGCTTGTGTGTGTGTCCGTGGGTGTGTGTTTTGGTGTGTTGTAGGTGTTTGAACTCATCTACAAACGGGTTAGAAGGAAGAACCACCCAAAGTTGCACCAGGTGAGTTTCTAGACACCAGTTTTACTTGTTTAAACTCTTCTTGGGGCTGAAAATGTATTAAAACGATTTTCAAATGTTTATGTATGTATACCCGTATGTATTATGCATGTTTGGTGATGTTTCTTAGATGCTTATAAGTTGTTCATGCTTAGAATGGCCTTGGTAAGCTTAGAATAGATAGGCTCGATGTTTGGATTTGAAATTATCCTAGAAACATGTGGAACAGAAGGTTCATGCTCCTAAATAAGGCCCATGCGCCTGGAATTGCCTTAGAAATGATTAAGTGTATCTCATGCGCCTGAACAGTGCCCTCATGCGTCTAGAAAATTAGTCAGACGCCTGTGTAGGGCCATGCACCCCAATAGTACCCATGCGTCTGAATAACCCCATGCGCCTAAGTTTCCATACACCCGGATAGCCCATGCGTCTAAGTGTCCATGCGTCTGAATGGGTCATACGCCCGAATAGTGTCCATGCGCCTGAATGGTTCATGCATCTAAGTGTTAAAGCAGTTAAGTGTTGGCCTAATGCGCCTGTATAGTGAAGAAGCGCCCAAACAAGGCCATGGGCCCAAGTAGTGTCAACCTAACACTTAGAATTTATTGCAGAATTTTCGGGAGTTTCTGCTTTTAGGGTTTTGACCGAGTTTGACTAGGGTTTATTAATGATGGGTTTCATGCATGATTATGATTTTTTTATGATTGTTCCTTATTATTGTTATTAATATTATTATTATTAGTATGTGACTTTACGTTGTGCTTATAATCGTAACGTAAAGTATTACTAATAATAAAGTGAAAGAGCAATGAAAGAGAAGTGGAACTTTAATAAAATGTTAACAAGTCTTGCAAACTTATAGGAGGGACACGGCCATGAGGTTGTCAGCTCAACCGTACCTTCAGATGCACACGGGGCCAGTCAATTGAGACTGGCGGACGTTTGCAGCATACCCTAGGTGTGTGGGTCAGCCTTGTATACAGTATGTAGAGCCCCTTATGGGAAAAAGAGGTCCCAGCACCATTTCCCCCGCACACATAGTTTAGGGTATTGCTCATTGGTCACCATAGACAGTGAAAGATAAATAAAAAGTATACAGAGTAAACAAGGCATACAGTAAAGAGATAAAGCATTACCTTATTGAATAGTTAATGCGTGCTCACGTATAAAGAGATGAAGTTTTTATAAAAAGAATATTTTCATATGTATACCTTACAGAAAGTATTTTATAACTTTTAAAACTAGAACTCACTCAACAACATTAACTTTTATGCATTTTCAGTTGGCAGGTAAATATTGCTGAGGATGGCACGAGGGTGAAGCTACTTGGCAGGAAAAGACTGACATCCATTCATACCTATTATTACTGTTGTTTTATAATGCAATAAACAGTTCTTTTGTATTCGATTAAACAGTAGTGTATTGCTCAACAACAGTGTTTTAATGAAATGAAATGAATGGTTTTTGTTAAAATGATTCGCTGCTTAAGTTTGTAAATTTGTTACGTTTAATGTAATTAATGCTGTGAATGACCAGCTGTGAGGCCTCCGGAAACGGGGCCTTATGAGTTGGTATCAGAGCCAAAGTTTAAGAGAATTGGGTTAAATAAATTTTAAAACCTAAACTTAAACTGAAAATGGGACAATTGGAGGGATGTTAGCCCGAGTAGCTACGTGCCATCAGGTATGTCTTTTCTTAATGTTAATTGGTATTATGTGCGCATGCTATGTGAGTTACTTGCTCTTAGTAGATTTAGATACTGATTAAGTTAGGATAGGAGATGCTTAGGGTATGAAGAGTAAAGTAAGTGGCTAATCACAACTGGCCACTGTAATTAGGGACTTACTATACTTGACCTAAACTGAGTTGTTACCTTGAATGTCCGTGTTAGTGTTTGAATCTTATAGCATGTTAGAGGATGGCTGGATGGAAATATTCCAAGACTACTAGAGGCAGAGGCCATCAACGTGTGACTAGGAGTAATGCTAAGGCTTTTGAGACGACCCATGAGAATCCTAAGGTCCATGGCCGAAGCGAAGAGAACGAGAATGCTAGCTTGAATGACTCAGCTAGGGAGGCGATTGCTGATGAAGTATACCAGGTTATGCAGACAGTCTTACCGTCTATGGAAACTGAAGTCATCAGGGCTATGAGAAGGGAGGAGAGGAAGGAGAAGGAAAATAGAAAGGGATCAACAGGCAAGGGAAGCAGAAGGGAGGAGGAACAACCAGAGCTTGAGACTGTGTTGACCGAGGAGGAGGAGGATGATGTAGTGGGGGTAGCAACCAGACGATGTAGTTATAGGGCGTTCCAAAGGTGTAAGCCCCCGACTTTTGATGGCAATGGCAATGCTGCTGCCACTCACCACTGGGTGAGGGAAATGGAGGCAGTTTTGGAGATCGGCGAGGACCAAAAGGTGAAGTTCGCGACTCACTCTTTTGTTGATTCAGCTCTGTGTTGGTGGGACAATATTGTCCAAGCTGAGGGTGCCAAAGCCATCGGGAAAATGCGATTGAAGGAGTTTAAGCAGTCGATGATCGAGGAATTTTGTCCTTACAGGGAACTCGATAAATTCGAGAGGGAGTTCTTGCAACTTGAAGCGGGAACCATGACCCACTAGTAGTACACCACTAAATTCAACGAGATGGCGAGGCTGGTGCTAGATCAGGTGACGCCGGTGTCAAGGAAGATCAAGAGGTACATCCAGGGACTACCGGCTGACATTCGCAGGCACCTAATTGCTGCTCAGCCAGGTACCTTTCGATCGGTGGTGGATTTGGCGGGTAGATTGTATGATGAGCGAGAGGAGACTGTGGTGGAGGTGAAGAAGACGAGTGGGGATGGTAAGAACTGGAATGGAAAGAGGTTTGGACGTGGTGGTTTCATTCCAAACAACAAGAAGAGGAAGGTGGATGACTATGGGGTGTCGTCAAGATCAGAGGTGAAAAGGTGTGGCAGATGTAATGTCGGTGAGTGCAGGATGGGAATGAATGTATGATTCAGATGTGGCAAGCCTGGCCACATCGCTAGAGACTGTAGGGTGCTGAAGTGCTATGACTGTGGCGGAGAGGGCCACGCGACCAAAGACTGTAAAAAGCCAAGGGCGGAGAGCTCTGGAGCGAAGAAGAAGCCGGAGGAAGGAGGGTAGAGGGCAAGTGCTAGAGCTTACACCATGACCCGGGAGGAAGCCAGAGCTGATCCCGATGTTGTGTCAGGTATGTTTCTAGTAAACCAAACTTGTGCCTCTGTATTGTTTGATTCCAGTGCTAGTAGGAGTTTTATTTCCACTACTTTATGTGCTAAGTTGTCTATTAGTAGTAGAAATGTCAGTGAACCATTCGATGTAGAAACCGCTATTGGCAAGTCCACGAGAATTAATGATGTGATAGAGGACTGTGCCATAGAACTAGAAGGTCGTAGGTTTACTATTAGGTTACACGTGATGCCCCTAGGTGGATTTGATGTAGTACTAGGGATGGACTGGTTAGCAACCTATGAAGCAAACATCGTATGTCGCAAGAAGATGATTCGATTAGTTGCGCCCGATGGGAGTTTGGTTATGATTTATAGAGATCGCGTTACTACGATCTCAAAGATGATTTCGATGGAAGTAGCGGGGAAGTGCATGAGACGTGGATGTAGTGCCTACTTGGCCTACGTAAAAGATGTGGATGCGTCGGTACCGCAATTATCTGAGGTGCCAGTGGTGTGCGACTTTCTGGACATATTCCCGAAAGACTTACCCGGCGTGCCACCGAATCGCGAGATTGAATTCCAAATTGATTTGATACCCGGTGCTCAACCCGTTGCCAAAGCACCATATTGATTAGCTCCGACTGAGATGAAGGAACTCACGAGCCAATTGCAGGAGTTGATGGATAAGGGATTCATTCGACCGAGTATCTCCTCGTGGGGTGCTCCGGTATTGTCTATAAAGAAAAAGGACGGAAGTATGCGAATGTGCATCGACTATCAAGAGCTGAACAACTTGACGGTGAAGAATCGGTACCCGTTACCAAGGACTGATGACTTGTTTGACCAGCTCCAAGGTGCCAGTTGGTTCTTGAGAATAGATCTACAATCTGGCTACCATCAATTGAAGGTGAAAGCACAAGACATTCCCAAGAAAGCTTTTCGTACGTGTTATGGACACTACGAGTTCCTCGATATGTCTTTTGGTTTAACTAACGCGCCAGCTGCCTTTATGGATTTGATGAATCGAATGTGTAGGCCGATGTTGGATAGATCAGTGATTGTGTTCATTGATGATATCCTAATCTACTCGAAGAGCGAAGAATAGCATGCCGGTCACATTGGGGAGGTGTAGGAGACATTAAGAAGGGAGAAGTTGTATGCCAAATTCTCCAAGTGCGCGTTCTGGTTGCGCAAAGTTCAATTTTTAGGTCACGTGATAAATCCCGAGGGGATTATGGTAGACCCCGCAAAGGTGGAGGCAGTGATGCAATGGAAGTCTCCAAAGATGCCATCCGAGATTCGTAGTTTCTTGGGGTTCGCGGGATATTATCGAAGGTTCAGTCAGGACTTTTCCAAGATTGCTTCTCCACTAACCAAGTTGACCCGAAAGGATGTAAAGTTTATATGGGGTCAAGCTCAAGAGAAAGCATTCGAGGAGTTAAAGGAAAGGTTGACTCAAGCTCCTGTTCTGTCACTACCCGAATGAAGCGAGGATTTGGTGGTCTATTCAGATACTTCCTACTTAGGGTTGGGGTGTGTTAATGCAAAGAGGGAATGTTATAGCCTATGCATCTCGACAGTTGAAAGTTCATGAGGTCAATTATCCCACTCATGACTTGGATCTAGCAGCCATGGTCTTTGCGTTGAAGATTTGGAGGCACTATCTCTACGGGACGAAGTACACCATTTTCACTAACCACAAGAGCTTGAAGTACTTCTTCGAGCAAAAAGATCTGAACATGAGGTAGAAGAGGTGGTTGGAGCTCATAAAAGATTATGATTACGAGATCCACTATCATCTAGGCAAAGCCAACGTGGTGGTTGATGCTCTTAGCTGAAAGGAGAGGCCCGAGCCAATTCGAGTGAAAGCATATCAACTGATCATGACCTCTGATGTGATGAAGCAAGTCAAAGAGTTTCAAGATGAGGCACTGAAAGAAAACCATCTTAACTCTGAAAGGATGAGAGGTCTGGTTAGGGAATTGGGTGAAAACACACTTGGTGTTAAAGCTCAATTTGGACGGGTGTGGATTCCTCGTTTTGGGGATCTACGTGTGAGGATTATGGATGAAGCTCACAAGACTCGATACTCCATTCATCTTGGTGCCACAAAAATGTATCAAGATATGAAGAAAGATTACCGGTGGTCGGGTATGAAGCGAGATGTGGTGGGGTATGTGAGTAAGTGTCTTACTTGCTTAAAAGTGAAGGCCGAACACCAGAAGCCGTATGGGAAGATCCAACCTTTGGATATACCGAAATGGAAGTGGGAGCACATCACCATGGATTTCATTACGAAGCTAGCGCGTACTCCAAAATAGTACGATGCCATATGGGTGATTGTTGACCGTCTGACGAAGAGTGCTCACTTCCTACCGATCCGCGAGACATATTCATCTGAGAGGTTGGCAGATCTATTCATCAAGGAAATTGTAACTCATCATGGTGTGCCGGTGTCAATTGTATCCGACCGTGACACCTGGTTTACATCCAAATTCTGGAAGAAATTCCACGATGCCATGGGGACGAGGTTACATATTAGCACGACTTATCATCCCCAAACTGATGGTAAGTCAAAAAGAACCATTCAGACATTGGAAGAGATACTTCGGGCATGTGTGATTGATTTTGGGGGAAGTTGGGATGACCACTTACCGTTAGCTAAATTCTCATACAACAACAGCTATCATGCCAGCATTGGCATGCCACCATATGAGATGCTATACGGTAGGAGATGCAGAACACCTGTTTGTTGGGGTGATATTGGTCAGAAGGAATTAGGGAGCGTCAAGGTAATTGAGGCTACGACTGAGAAGCTTGAGAAGATTAAAGCCTTCATGAAGGCAGCCAAATATAGACAGAAGTTGTATGCTGATAAACGACGTAGACCAATTGAGTTCCAGGTGGGTGACGGGTTATGTTGAAGGTCTCACCTTGGAAGGGTATCATCCGATTCAGGAAACGAGGTAAGCTAAGCCCGAGTTACATAGGACCTTTTCGAATCATTGCTCGAGTAGGAGAGGTGGCCTATAGATTAGAGTTACCAGATGATAAGTGGAATACGCCAGACATTCCATGTATCTCATCTGAGAAAGTGCTTAGCTGATGAAGACATGATTGTTCCACTGGAAGACATCGAAGTAGACGAAAGGCTCAATTATGTGGAGCAACCAGTGGCAATCATCAATCGTAAAGAGAAGAGGTTGAGGAATAAACTAGTTCCTCTTGTGCGTGTACAGTGAAAGCACAGGAAGGGATCCTAATCTACATGGAAGACTAAGAAGGAGATGAGGCAGTATTACCCTCGTCTGTTTGAGGAATAACAGGTTTCGGGGCTGAAACCTATTTATAGGGGGTGGACTTGTAACGCTCGGTTATTCTTTAAAAAGAAAAAAAAGATAAGAGTTGAAGAATAAAGAAAGGAAATGTCAATAAAACCCAAGTTGAGGGGTTAAAAGTGTAAAAAGAACAAAAGTACAAAAAGTTGGTGTAAAGGTGGGCATGGCCGCCCACCCTCACTTGACATTACCATTTTCATTCGGATTAGAGAGAAAGAGAGCAGAAAGCTACGGGTTTGACGAAGAAGAAGAAGAGAATTGAACTCAAGGTAAGAATACGGAGTTTGAAGTGTTCATGTTGGGTTTTTGTCTCAGTTATATACTTATGTGCTTATGTGCTTGTGTGTGTGTCCGTGGGTGTGTGTTTTGGTGTGTTGTAGGTGTTTGCACTCATCTGCAAACGGGTTAGAAGGAAGAAACACCCAAATTTGCACCAGGTGAGTTTCTAGACCCCGGTTTTACTTGTTTAAACTCTTCTTGGGGCTGAAAATGTATTAAAACAATTTTTCAAATGTTTATGTATGTATACCCGTATGTATTATGCATGTTTGGTGATGTTTCTTAGATGCTTATAAGTTGCTCATGCTTAGAATGGCCTTGGTAAGCTTAGAACAGATAGGCTCGATGTTTGGATTTGAAATTATCCTAGAAACATATGGAACAGAAGGTTCATGCTCCTAAATAAGGCCCATGCGCCTGGAATTGCCTTAGAAATGATTAAGTGTATCTCATGCGCCTGAACAATGCCCTCATGTGTCTAGAAAATTAGTCAGACGCTTGTGTAGGGCCATGCGCCCTAATAGTACCCATGCGCCTGAATAACCCCATGCGCCTAAGTTTCCATACGCCCGGATAGCCCGTGCGTCTAAGTCTCCATGCGTCCGAATGGGTCATACGCCCGAATAGTGTCCATGCGCCTGAATGGTTCATGCATCTAAGTGTTAAAGCAGTTAAGTGTCGGCCTGATGCGATGTATAGTGAAGAAATGCCCAAACAGGGCCCATGCGCCCAAATAGTGTCAAAGCGCCTGACACTTAGAATTTATTGCAGAATTTTCGGGAGTTTGTGCTTTTAGGGTTTTGACCGAGTTTGACTAGGGTTTATTAATGATGGGTTTCATGCATGATTATGATTGTTTTATGATTGTTCCTTATTATTGTTATTAATATTATTATTATTATTAGTATGTGACTTTACGTGGTGTGCTTATAATCGTAACGTAAAGTATTACTAATAATAAAGTGAAAGAACAATGAAGAAGAGAAGTGGAACTTTAATAAAATGTTAACAAGTCTTGCAAGCTTACAGGAGGGACACAGCCATGAGGTGGTCAACTCAACCGTGATGCGGGTTAGCTACCTTCAGATGCACACGGGGCTAGTCAATTGAGACTGGCGGACATTTGCAGCATACCCCAGGTGTTTGCGTCAGCCTTGTATATAGTATGTTAAGCCCCTTGTAGGAAAAAGAGGGCCTAGCACCATTTCCCCTGTGCACATAGTTTAGGGTATTGCTCATTGGTCACCATAGACAGTGAAAGATAAATAAAAAGTATACAGAGTAAACAAGGCATACAGTAAAGAGATAAAGCATTACCTGATTGTATAGTTAATACGTGCTCACGTATAAAGAGATGAAGTTTTTATAAAAAGATGTTTTATTACTTTTAAAACTAGAACTCACTCAGCAACGCTGACTTTTATACATTTTTAGTTGGCAGGTAAATATTGCTGAGGATGGCACGAGGGTGAAGCTACTCGGCAGGGAAAGACTGACATCCATTCATACCTATTATTGCTGTTGTTTTGTAATGCAATAAATAGTTCTTTTGTATTCGATTAAACAATAGTGTATTGCTCAACAACAGTGTTTTAATGAAATAAATGGTTTTTGTTAAAATGATTCTACTATTTAAGTTTGTAAATTTATTACGTTTAATGTAATTAATGCTGTGAATGACCAACTGTGAGGTCTCCGGAAACGGGGCCTTACACTTATTTGGTAATCAACAATCCTCAGGAGATTTTTGGGTGGTCTACGGATATTGGACAAGAGGAGACTATTCTAAGAGCTTTCAAAGAGATGCCAAGCCTCAGGTCGGTGCCATCGCACAACAGAGAGGCGCAAACAATAATGAATTCTAGAATATTTAGGTTATGCTTATCCTCAGGTCAGTGCCATCGCAGCAGAGAGACACACTACCTATCTTCTTGTTAGAGCATATATTTTTCTTTTTGCAAATAACGCACCAAAAACATATGTTATCAGCTTGATTGCTTTTAGCATTTTTACATATGCTTTGCTCATATTTGTGGTCATTCGCACACATTTATGGCGTTTATTTTGCTCGTCACCCCTTATTGGAAATGCATTAATTGTCTTAACCAGGGATAAGATGAGAACCCATAACAAGTTGAATAGGTTAGTTTGATTTTTTAATTCACCAATGAAGTCTACTCATCTATTGTGTTGAATCTACTGACATATCATATTATGAACTAGCAACCTCTAGGTCTATTTTCTCTATGATATCTCAGTAGCAACTAGTTTAACTATCATTTTTCTTTATTTGTGCTTAAACATCTCAGACTTGTACTTTGAATGTCACATTTTGAGCATACTAGTTTTGAAGTCCCAACCCGTTCATTCCTTGTGTACTATCATTTTCCATTTACTTTGAATCAGAATCACAGATTTGATTTCATTTCTTATTAGCTAGGTTGCCCTCCCCCGTCATTTTTTTAAGTTTTTTAATACTGCACAAATTAAATACTAGACTAACTTATTCTCCCTCTAAAATTCTAAAACCGAAAATCTTTTTGTGTTTTTGGATTTTAATAGTCAAGATAAGAAAAATGAAATAAAATGAAATAAAATAAAATAAAATAACTACACTAGTCGGACTACGAACTTTCGTCTTCTAGAATCACTTCACATTTCTTTATCACACCATTAAACTCTAAAAGATATATAGAAACCTTGGTTTATCAAATGCTTTTATGTAGAGGTCAGCATGTTGAAAATCCTATTAATTTTAACCACATCGGTTAATTTCTTTTCAAAACAGTCACGTGTAAACTGATACGTAATACCGATGTGTTTAGTTTTAGGATGTTGGACCGTATTTTTGTTAGGGCAATAGCAGCAAAATTATCAACAAAAATAGGAGTGTTAGAAAATTGCAAACCATAGTCACGCATTTGCTGTTGAATCCAAATTATTTGTGAACAACAACTAGCAGCAGCAACGTATTCAGCTTCACATGTTGACACAACAATGGATGTCTACTTCTTACACTGCCAGGTGACTAACCGTCTACCAAAGAACTGACATCCTATTGATGTTGACTTGTAATTCAACCGCCATAATCCGAGTCACTATACGCTATAAGCTCAAAGTCATCGTCATGAAGATACCACAACCCGAGTGTTAGAGTACCCTTTAGATAACGAAAAATCCTTTTGACGCCTATGAGATGGTTTACTTTTGGTTTCACCTAATATCTGGAACAAAGACACGTCGCGTACATGATATCAGGTTGTGATGTTGTGAGGTACATGAGGGATCTGATCATTCCTCTATCCATGGTGTCATCTACTAGATCACCATTTTTGTCAGGTGCCATTCATGGTTTGTGGAAAATGGAGTTCCAGTTGCTGAAGCATTCACCATGTCGAATCGACTAAGGATATCGCCTACATACTTGGTCTGATGTAGGAAGATTCCTTTTGGTGTCTGATCCACCTGTAATCCAAGGAAGAACTTCATCTCCCCCATGGCACTCGTCTCAAATTCTGCTTTCATTACAGATTCAAATTCTTTACATAAATCTTTGTTTTTGGAATCGAAGATTATGTCATCAACATAAATCTGTACAAGCAGTAAGTCTCCATCTTTTTCTTTGATGAACAATGTACAGTCAATCACTCCTCTGCAAAAACTGTGTTTCACTAGATGAGTGGAGAGTTTCTCATACCATGCTCTAGGGGCTTGATGGAGGCCGTAGAGAGCCTTATCCAGCTTGTAAACTCTGTCCCGATGATAAGGATCCTCAAATCCTTCAGGTTGACTGAGATAAACCATCTCACGGATTTCACCATGAAGGAATGCACTCTTGACATCTAGTTGATAGACTTTGATCTTCATGTAGGAAGCATAAGCTAGAAATATACGTATTGCTTCCATCCTTGCCACTGGTGCAAACACTTCATTGTAATCTATGCCTTCATTGAACTACAAGTCGGGCCTTATTCCTGATAATGACCCCTTGGTCATCTTTCTTGCATTTCAGTACCCATTTAGTTAGCACCTTTTGGTTTGTCCACAAGGGTCCATACTCCTAACTTCTTGAACTGTAGGAGTTCTTCTTGTATCGCACTGACCATGCCTCATCGTTTAATGCTTAACTAACATATTTTGGCTCAAATTAAGACACAAAACATTGATATGCTCCATCGTGAAGGTATCTATTTTCTATTATCGAGGCATAATCAGCTGATTTCTGGTATGTACTCCTGATTGAACATCCCCATGATATTGTCCAGGGGATGATAAATGTTTAGCTGAGATCCGGGAGTTGTTGGAACAGCCACCTCATTATCCAGATTATTAAACTCAGGTTCAAGATCTGTAGTTGTTGGAGTATGAGGTTCCGAGTGTCAGAGGCATCAGGATTTGATGCTTAGTACTTTCATTGGTAGGAACCTGTTCCTCCTAGTCCTCATTAGCAGTCTCAACTACCACATCATCAGATAAAGACTCACTCACTTCAAGATCTCCCCTTGAAAGGTTAGAGGAATCATCTATTGGACTAGTTGATGTCGAGTTTGGTGGAGGAGTGTTAAGAGCATCGTACATCATCCTTGCAGAAAGCTCATCATCAGTATGAGAAGGCGGCAGATTGAAGGTTTTAAAGAATCCATCATAGTCAAAGAAGAACGAGGGTCCTTTCCTAGTTGGGGGGTGGTGTATCTTTGAACGTCAAGGTTGCACCACACTTCTACCTGACCCGTTTAGTTGTTGTAAACTCTCTTGTCTGGTATGTTGTATCCGAGAAATATCCCTTCTTCTGCCTTCTCGCTGAACTTCCCATTCTGAGTCTTCTTCAACAATGTACAAGGTGCACCAAATGGTTCTAAATACTCCAAATTACGTTTACGTTGTTGGAGTATTCATAACATGTTTTTCCATGTCGCTTGACCACTAAGACTCGATTGAGCATGTAACACGCATTTGCTACTACCTCATTCCAGAATTGAATAGGTAGTTTTGAGTCAGCAAGCATTGTTCTGGCATTCTCTATCAAACTTCGGTTCTTTCTTTCAGCTACATCGTTCATCTGTGGAGTGTAGGTAGAGATGAATTGATAAACAATTCCTCTTTCTCTACATTATGCCTCCATCCATTGATTCTTGAATTCAGTTCCATTGTCTGATCGAATTTGTCTAACCTTCAGCTTGTAGTGTGATTCCAATGTAGTTATTAGATGTTTCACTGATTCAACAGTTTCTGATTTGGCTTTCAAAAACATCACCCCAAGAGAATCGTGAATACTCATATGTTACTACAAAGCAATACAGATCTCCTGCAATGCTCTTTGTGCTAATAGGGCCAAACAGATCCATGTGCAGAAGCTCAAGAGGCATATCAATAGAGTTGAATTTCTTTGCCTTATGAGCCTTCTTGGTCTTTTTCCTTTGTTGCAAGCTATGCAGAAGTCTGGAAACTTAATGTTCTTGACATTTACATATTCACTAGATCATTCTGAATCAAGTGATTCATCTTTCTAGGATTGATGTGCTCCATTCTCCTATGCCACGAGACTGAGTCCCTCTCAGTTGCCTTTGACAAGAAGCATTGAACCATGTGATCTGTTGTGGATGCTTTTGATAGATCCAAGACATACAGGTCGTTATATCTTAAAGCTGAGATGACAACCTTATCCTCTTCAATCACATAGTCCTTCTTCAACATGTAGCACTTCTTGTTGTCAAATACAACCTTAAAGCCTTTATCACAGATCTGGGAGACTGAAAGTAAATATTTTGAAGTTGTTGAATGTAATTTACCTTGCCAAACTTTACTTTCTTGTTTCCTAATTTGCCTTGTGTTGTGATGTAGCCTCCTTTGTTACCAGCAAATGAAACATGTCCCCCTTTGATTTGTTTGACATTGAAAAGGATGGACGAATTTCCTGTGATGTGCCTGGATGCCCCACTATTAATAATCCAGGTATTAGTGATAGCGCTGTAACAAACACCCTGCACAGTCAAAGAAACTTGTTAGTTCAGATTTGGCACCCAAGCCTTAATTGGCTTGGGTGACCCAGAGGAATCACACATCATAAACTCAACCCATTGTCCTTTGGAGGATGAGGGCACATCATTCGTCTTATCATTCTCACTATCAGACCCTATACTTGATTTTTCTTTCCATAAGCCAGTTTTGTGTAAGGCCTGTTTATGGTAAACAGACGACTGACTTATGGTTGAACTTTAGGTTCACTAACACTCTTAGGTGGAGTGTTAGATCTTACTTTAGAAGAACTTGGTTGTGTATCATAAAGATCAATTTTTTTTCTGATCGTCTGATAGTAAGGACATTTAGTAGAAATATGTCCTCGTTTTCCATAACTGTAGCAAGATCTTGCTTCTACATATTGAGGAAAACTTTTGTGTGATGTTAAGCATAGTGAAGGTGTGAGGTGTGTCTGGTGTCACTACTCGTTTAGATGTTTCACCTGTATTAACAAAATTAATTGTTTTGATGTTTTGAACATCTTTAACGTGACCTTTGGTTGGACTTTGATTATTAACACCGTTGTGGTTAACTGGTTTAGTCAGTTTGGGTTCTGAATTTGACTTGGTGAGCCTGACCTTACATTAACCCATTTAAATGCATCATCTAGGTTCTCAACTGGCATCTTGCCTTTTGATTTCAATGTAGCCTCCTTCTGTTTAGTGTCAGATTTCACTGGTTTACCCGTGGAATCAGGATCACTAACTAGAGGAGTAGACACCATATGATCCTTAATTGGGTTGTTATTTATAGGTCAACATTTTGCATTCAATAGGATCTCATGTGGTGGTGGAACTACTTTGAATCCCAAACCTTCCCTATTGTTTCATTCTTTCACTAAGTTCTATACTATGTGAGAAGAACTAGCCCACCTATGCAGTTTTTGTTTTAATGAATTAACTTCGACTTCCAAAACTGCTTTCTCCTTTTTGGTTTCTTCTAATGAATTTAAATAAAACATTATCATTAGATTTATTTAAGGCAACAACCTTGGTTTCCCTTAATTATTTACTCAAGAGTTCTATCTTTTCTTTAAAACTGCACTCATTTTGTATAATATACGATTAGCTTCAGTGCAGAATTGTAAGTCATTTACTAAGTTATCATTATGTTCTAATAACCTAGCAAAGTTTAGATCTATGCTTTCTCTAATTTTTCACATTTTGAACAAGCATGTTTATTAAATAGTTGATCTAAAGTACTTACCTGTGAGGATTCAGTTGAATCAACCATCAGTGTAGAGGAAGACTCTTCTGTTGTTGGAGATTCTAAACTTGTTGCTCTGAGCTCTTCCTCAACTAAGTGGTTTACAACATTCATAGCTTCTTCTGTATCTGACATCACTTGTTCAGCTGCAATCTCACCTTCACTAGCAGACCCATCATCCAATGCTTCGACAAAAGCAATGTTTGATTCTCTAGGAGAGACAAATCGGAAGGACCAGTCTTGTCCTTCATCACATTGTGCGGTTAGTGCTTTAGTCTCTTTATTTGAAAAATTGGTTCCAACCATGTCTTTGTCTTGACAGTTGAAAGTAGGAAATGGATTACCATTTCCTATTTTCTTGGGCTTCACACACTCACGTTTAAAGTGCCATTTTTCACCATAATTGAAGTAGGTGACCTTAGTTTTGTCAAAACCACAGGTCGTATCTTTTATGGCTACTAGATTCTGTACCGTCTTCTTAAAGAACTTTTTGGCTCGTCTAACTACACTTGCTAGAGACCACATGATATCCATCCTTTCCAGCTCGTTCTCGTCAACCTGCTCATAGTCTTCATCTGCAAGATGACAATTCCCGATCTTCCTAGCAACTAGACCGTCATACGATTGAACCACTGCTGCTTGAAGATCCATGTGCTCTTTTGTGACCTCCACTATGATATTACCGAGATTATCGGTCTTCAACTTAGTAGTATGGCTTCAGGCACTATTTATTGAGTTGATGATGACCCAGACGTTTCTTGTCCTGAAGTAGTGGATTGGGAAGGAGCTGTGGAACTGGAAACAAACATTGTTTGGAGTGGTGCTCCTGAACCAGTTGGATTGGGAACCGAGTTGTAGAGTGAAGGATTCTGAACATAAGATCCTTTCTTATACTTGTACTTCATCCTTAGTTCCTCCTCCCTTATCTTCAAGATGAAGTCATTTATGTCCAACATAGCAAGTATGTCATTCTATCTTAGGTTGGACACAAATGAATCCTATTTCTCAGGCAAACCATCTGCATAGCTTGAAACTTTATCTTCCATAGACGTTGTTACACCATGAGTGTGCAACTCACTCATCATATGGTAGAACCTGTCGATGATGTCATCCAAGCTCTCATTCCCAATTGAGGAGAAATTATCAAACTCCTTCTTGAGAGCTTTTTCCTTTAGCGCCTTTAACGTTGCATTTCCATCATACCTCTTCTCTAAAGCCTCCCACAACTTTTTGGCCTGTTTGTTCTCAAAAAATTGGTGAAAGATGTCTTTCGGGATTGACAAAGTCAGCAGGGCATAAACTTTCTTCTCAACATTAAAGAGTATCTTTTGAGCCTAGCTCATTCCACCCAAAGTCAACTTTACTCCATTTGCGTTGATTTGTACCGTGTAACCAGTCTCTATTGAAGTCTAGTGATTTGGATCCACTCCATTTAGGTAAATCTTGAACCGCTATTTCCAATGTGGATAGTCATCCAACGTTATGAGCTTCGGCGGTTTATTGTGATTTCCTATCTCATTTTACAGAAGCAAAAGGTTCTGGATGCGTGAGTCCTTCCCGGTAGTAAACGATAAAAACTGATCTTTCATTTGTATTAACTTTGTACTTTGAGAACAGGACACCTTCAATCGTGCAAATGGATAATGCGTATGGATCACTCATGCGAATGAAGAGTGCGAATGAATTCAATCCTGCGATTGGATTCAGTCGTGCGTATGAACAAGGTGAATGGACTCAACCGACTGAAGGTGTTCAGTCGTGCGAATGAAGGATACAACTGAGTTCAGTCGTGCGGATGGAGGGTGCAAATGAGTTCAATCGTACGAATGAGCTATTCGTGCGACTAAAGGCTGTTGTTTTTGGAAAAATTGAATTTTTGGCACTTAGACACAGATTTTGATTACCCCAGAAACCCTAATATGTCGTATGACGAAAAACTTCAACTTTAATACCTGGAAACGTCAAAAAACACCTATGGACTCAAAAAGATGACTCTTTTGAGTTAAACGTCAGGACCGTGTACGTACGGAATACTAACAGATTCTACATTTATACCGAATCAAATAGTGTGGATCCTATTTAATTAGCGATCCAATCGGTGAGAACAATTAGCCGATCGATATAAGATTGAAACTAAACTTTATAAACGAATAGAGATCGATCAGGAATGACCTATGAAGTTGGACAGGCTTCCTTGGACATTCTGGACGGCTAGGGTTCATAAGAGTATCAAGTGTTTCGAATTGTTAAGTTTTTCCACGAATTAAGTGGTATTTATAGGTTAGGGGATTTCATTCGTACAACTGAACCATTAGCATGGTTCAGTCGTGTGACTGAATCATGCAATTGATCCACACGCACGACTGAAGTTTCAGTCGTGCGACTGAGTCAATCTTATGTCTCAATCGTGCGACTAATCCAGTCTCCTGGTTCAGTCGTGCGACTGGTCCATGATCATGATGTATTCATGCGTATAGTCCATAAGTATGGGTCATTAGCATAAATACTCATTCGTCTATGTTAAACACATTACTCAATCATTGTTGACATTATATTTTAACATAATAATAATAATATGAAATATTAAACATTATAAAGATCAACCACATATAATATTTCATTGAATCCATTCATTACATATTTGTAAGACATGAAAGACATTTACATTTAAGCTCAAAACTAGGTACACATGTATCTACACATATTACGTTCAAATAAAAAAAATTAGGGTAAAAATTTAGGGTTGTTACACATGCTCCATATGATAGTCATCAGACTGCTAACAAATGAATTCTACGTTATCTGAAGGATACCCTTCATCATGGTGTGTTGAATCGTCACAACTTAAGTCCCTACCTTTAAGCTTTTGCTGATATTTATTGGCGATGAACCTCCAACTTTCAAGCCTTCTCTAATGCTGATTGGGCTTGGTGTCCAAATGACCATCGGTCCACAAGGGAATTTGCGATCAATTTAGGATCTAACCTCAAATCCTGGACCGCTCTGACCTAGAAAAGAGTTTTCCTAATCATCTATAGCATCTTACAAAGCTCTAGTCAATATAGTTGCTTAATTAACTTGGAAAATTAGAACAATTGTAATTAGATGAATATAGAGGTTAGTTAATGTAAATATGACTATTATACATAACCATCTATGTTGTACAAATAAGCTTTTAAAAAAATTATAAATTCAAATTAACATACAAACGGTCTAAAATGTTATAAACGGTCTTACAAGAAATCGTTATAAAAAAAGTCAGAATATTAAGTGTTATGCGTGTATTTTTCTTTTGCGTAAACTTTAAAATGTCCAATTATTTTCATCGCACTCCCTGCATCCTTCTTGAGCAATGTCATCGATTTGTACACCAGAATCATACACACCGCCAATGGTCCAATCGGCCGGCAAGACACTCTTGGCCCATATCCACTTTCCATCATAGCCAGAGGTTACCACCACTCGGAGTTGTAGTGGTCCTGTGGGAGCACGACTGGTGTCCCAAACAGCTCCATAATTTCTAGTCATATAAGTCCAGTTTGATGACCCGACCTAAAAAACAGTCAAACTAGAAATTACAGATCGGCACATCACATGATGTGTAATTTTATATTTCAGGTTTTTTTGTTTACCTGAGCAATGTCAACGGCCACGATTTCGGTTTGACCACCTTGGTATAAGAACTTTAGTGCCAGATAATTAGGTTTTTTGGTGGATTCTTCGACTCTCACAGTCAAGTTCTTACCTTTGTAGTCGCATGGTACTCTGTTTCAATGGCATATCAATATAATAAATTCCCCAGAAACTTCTTTTAACAATATTACTGCCTATAAAGAACCTTTTCATTGCAACAATGGATGTATTAGGGGTACTGATAAACTTTCTTACTTTTTCTTAAACGGCATGGGACTTGAACCCCCTACACCATAAGTATTAACACTTTTTTTAAAAACATATCTTTGCACCTAAACCACAAACCATTTGTTTAATTATAAGTAATATGGAGGTTTGGCCTACCTTCAAGTAATTCGAATAATTTATATTAAGGATTTGTGACTAAAACACTAGGAAGAGACCATCAGAATAACCA